>SJYT01066745.1:361553-377004 GCA_006410635.1 Cephalophus harveyi | reverse complement strand
TCTGCCATAAGGGTGGTGTCATCTGCATATCTGAGGTTATTGATATTTCTCCCAGCAATCTTGATTCCAGCTTGTGCTTCTTCCAGCCCAGCGTTTCTCATGATGTACTCTGCACAGAAGTTAAATAAGCAGGGTGACAAATACAGCCTTGACGGACTCCTTTCTTATTTGGAACCAGTCTGTTGTTCCATGTCCAGTTCTAACTGTTGCTTCCTGACCTGCATACAGATTTCTCAGGAGGCAGGTCAGGTGGTCGGGGATCCCATCTCACCAAGGGAGCATCTCACGCAAAGACAGGCCCCACAGGGCAGCAGCGGAGCGGCCCGGTAGAGGCCGGTGCGGGGCGTGAGCGCCTGTGTCTGTGTGTCCGCGGCCGGCCCGCGTCGTCAGCTGTTGGCCCGTTCGCCTGCCCTCTGCAGTTCCCGGGCCTCCACGCGGCTGCCCTTCTTCCTGGCTTGTCAGCGGGGGTGGACTGTTCGCACCGCACTCGGTTGCTTCTGTTCTGGAAGTAGCCCTCCCCGTCCCTGTCGTCCCTCACGCTTTGGTCAACAAGCCGCTGAGGACAGTCGTCTTCCGACCGCCGGCCTCTGAAAGGACGCCGCGTGCTTCCCCGCGGTCGTGGCCTTCTTTGTGACGCGTCCGGGACAGTGAGCTTCACGGCTCCAGCTGGGCGTTTTAGCTCCTCATCCTTCGTGCAAAATGCTAAATCAATTACCAAGTCGCCCGGCAAACATGTATTCCCAACCTTCAAGGGATATACTTTTGTTCTTGGCCTCTTAAACCATGTCTCAGAGAAACGAAAACTCAGCTTTTGCAATTTTTTTTTAATGTGGACTGTTCTTAAGGTCTTTATTGAGTTTGGGACAACGTCGTTTCTGTTTTCTGTTTTGGCGTGAGGCGTGTGGGGTCTTAGCCCCCCCACCAGGGGTGGAACGCCCACTCCCTGTGTTGGAAGGTGAAACCCTAACCACTGGGCCACCAGGGAGGTCCCCCAGACCCCCAAACCCATTTTCCGTCTTATTGACACGCTCACCGTCTGTTCAGGAGCTCCCGCCTGTAGACTCGCCATCCTCCCTTCTCTAAACTCCCCTACACTTCAAAGCAGTGGTGAAAATATTGTCTGTGCTGCTAGGAAGTCTGGTTTCCTGCCTAAAATCACTGAGAAGACGGCTGTCCTGAGGGTTGATAAACGCTGGCATTCAGTTTGTGACCAGCCAGACAAACCTGAAGGAAAAGAGCAATCTTTGGGTTGAAAAGAACAACCCTCCAACTTCCCTGTCCAACCTGAGGTAAAACGTCATCCTGGGGAAGAATGTAGCAGTTGGTCTAGAACAGCTGGGGAAACATGCCTGTAATAGGTTCAACTGTCAAATGTGTGATGCACAATAAGTAACCTATACGTAGAAGCTGTTCTCTGTATAGAACACACATAACTTTTTCACCTGTTTTCTTATTTGCCATATTTTTCCTGGGGTTTCCAGGCACGACTTAGCGATCAAACGCCACCACGTGTCACTGTCTTATATTGATGTTTCTTCCTCTCCAGTTAGAAGAACCAAGTCATGCTGTTTTTGGAAAAGAAACTTGTGTTTCTTTGGCAGCTTGTTTTCACGTTGAATCTAATCCTGGTTCTCTCTCTGTTAATTCACAGGTACCACGACAGAGGAAACCAGTTTTGGGAGAAGTTATGCACGGCAGAATTTCGAGAGCTCTATGCTCTGGGCGCCGTCCGTAGCGACCTCTACGTCATAGGAGGGCAGATGAAAGTTAAGAACCAGTATCTCATCACAAACTGTGTTGACAAGTACTCTGTGGAACGGGACACCTGGAAAAGGGTGTCTCCGCTTCCTCTGCCTAGTTGCGGGGCCTGAATTTTATTTTATTTTATTTTGGGGGGGATGAATTTTAAAGTGCGTTATTCTAGACCTGACTTCACTCACTATTTGTGCTGCGTCCCTCAAGACCCACCCATTCTTGCGGACGATGAAGGAGGCCTGTGCTGAGAGCTTATGTGTGGAAACATCTCAGCTGGGGGCAGAGAAGGGGAGCCCCAGCCCGGCTCTGTCCGCGTGTAACTCTTTGGCCTTTTTCATATAAAGCTTCTCGCTCTAAGCGGGAAGTGGACATGCTTATCTGTGATGTCACAGCCATTTTCACAGGAGGGCACTCCCTCTGTCTCTGCTGGGCGTTGGGGACCCCCAGCCCGGCTCTGTCCGCGTGTAACTCTGGCCTTTTTCATATAAAGCTTCTCGCTCTAAGCGGGAAGTGGACATGCTTATCTGTGATGTCACAGCCATTTTCACAGGAGGGCACTCCCTCTGTCTCTGCTGGGCGCCAGGGGGAGAGACAGGCCAGGCTGAAGTTCGGCGGCAGGGCTGCAGGATGCAGGAGCCCGCGGGCTGGGCCGCGGCGGCCGCTTCTCTGCGCTCTGCTGGCCCTGCCAGCGCCCGGGGCTGTCACGGGACTCACGCAGCTGCCTCCTGCCCCGGCCGCCTAGCGTTTCTGGAAAGATTAATCTCACTGCTCACTGTCCGTCCCCACGGCGTTGTTGCTGTTCTTCAGTCACTAAGTCGAATCTGAGGCTTTGCGACCCCAAGGACTGCAGCACGCCAGGCTTCCCTGTCCTACACCGTCTCCCGGAGCTTGCGCAAACCCTTGTCCATCGAGTCGGTGATGCCGTCCAACCATCTCAGCCTCTGCCTCCTTCTTCTCCTCCTGCCCTCAGTCTTTCCCAGCATCAGGGTCTTTCCCAGTGAGTCGGCCCTTCGCATCTGAGTGGCCAAAGGCCTGGAGCTTCACACGACATATACTAGCTTTCATTTTACCTGAGTTCTCCGTTCTCCAGATCTGCTTCATGATACACCAGTTGTCTGATACATCTTTTTGCAATCATTTCATGAGCTTCCATTTTGCCTTGTAGGATGTATCAGACTTGTTCTTAAAATTTTAAACTTCACATGTAATACATGTTGTAAATTCATGCTATGCATTGAAAGTTAACTTAGATTTAATCACAGCTAGTAGCTGAAACCTGACAGAGTATTTGTAATTAAGCTTTTTCAGAGCTATTCATTACGTAGTTAATTTTGCATGAATATGCTCCAAAGAAAAGCTTTCCTTCGATTTTTTTAACACTAAAGTAGAAATTAAATACTTAAATTATAAGGAAAATTAAAACAATAAAGTCAGTATTTCCTAATTTATAATGTCTTTGAAGATGTGACTATTTCCTGGATAATGAAAGCCTTTGCTAATCTGTACAGAATACAATACATTAAGCTGCAAGGTAGCCTGGGGCTGTGATCGCAGTAAAGTGATTGTAACCCGGAGCCAAAACTCATTGCATGACTGTCATCAGCAAGGAAATTATTTCTGTGTTGACCACCGGCTTGAAAACAGAAAGCAGAAGATACTGAGTCCCCAGAAAACATTACCTGAAGTTTGTCACTGTTGTTGCTGGAAATTTAGGAGCAGGGAAAGCCACATACATCTATGTGTGTTTGGCTTGTAATGTTTCTACTCATGATATATATATATACATTTAGTATATACATACATACATTTATTATATATTTATATACATTTATTATATACATGTTTATATACATTTATTATATATATTTGTATACACTTATTATATATATTTATATACATTTATATATATAATAAATGGGGCTTCCCTGGTGGCTCAGTGGTCAAGAATCCACCTGCCAGTGCAGGACACAAGGCTGATCCCTGATCCAGGAAGATCCCCTGGAGAAGGAAATGGCAACCCACTGCAGTATTCTTGCCTGGAAAATCCCACAGGCAGAGGAGCCTGGTGGGCTACAGCCCATGGGATCGCAAAGAACTGGACATGACTCAGCGACTGAACAACAAATGTAAAATAAATACATAAAAATAACTGCAAATACTTTCTATTAATCCATGTATCTTTAAAATTAAGTTCAAACCACTCCTATACTATGGCATAAAAATACTCTCATTACTAAAACACTCAATTGTTTTCTTAGCTTTTGAGATCAATTAGGATTAAGTTTTGTGGGCTTCCCTGGTGGCTCAGAGGTTAAAGCGTCTGCCTCTGATGCGGGAGACCCGGGTTCGATCCCTGGGTTGGGAAGATCCCCTGGAGAAGGAAATGGCAATCCACTCCAGTATTCTTGCCTGGAGAATCCCATGGGCGGAGAACCCTAGTAGGTTACAGTCCACGGGGTCGCAAAGAGTCGGACACGACTGAGCGACTTCACCTCACCTCACCTCATATACATTTATTATATATATTTGTATACACTTATTATATATATTTATATACATTTATATATATAATAAATGGGGCTTCCCTGGTGGCTCAGTGGTCAAGAATCCACCTGCCAGTGCAGGACACAAGGCTGATCCCTGATCCAGGAAGATCCCCTGGAGAAGGAAATGGCAACCCACTGCAGTATTCTTGCCTGGAAAATCCCACAGGCAGAGGAGCCTGGTGGGCTACAGCCCATGGGATCGCAAAGAACTGGACATGACTCAGCGACTGAACAACAAATGTAAAATAAATACATAAAAATAACTGCAAATACTTTCTATTAATCCATGTATCTTTAAAATTAAGTTCAAACCACTCCTATACTATGGCATAAAAATACTCTCATTACTAAAACACTCAATTGTTTTCTTAGCTTTCCTCTATTTCGATTATAAAAATGTTATAAAGAAAAATGCTTCATAAATTATTAAAGTTAGTTTCTCACAAGTATTATTTAACCAACCACTATAAAGCTTGGTAAAATAAAATTACACTTTAAATAGTGCTCAATAAACCTTGGCTTGATTTTTTAAGGCTTTGCAATGCTTCATTAAAAAAAAAAAAACTGGTGTCTCCCTGCTAAAATCACAGGTTCTTTGCTAAAACCAACACCTTAGCCCCATTAGCACAGAATATAAATCCCTCTGCTATTGACAGTGTACTTATAATCCCAAGCCTTGGGATCTGGTGTGTCTGTGAATATAAGTCACTGTAGTTAACCTCTATTTATCTTGGCTGTCTGCTTTGATCAATTGCACTCATGTGCTCACAACGATCTCTAAATGGGCTGTTATTATATTGGCTGTCATATTTCATATAGATGGATCTTCCTGACGAAGAGCCTGATCGATTGAGCAACAAGCTGTTGAGATACGACCCCAGCCGAGACCAGTGGACGGAGCGCGCGCCCATGAAGTACTCCAAGTACCGGTTCAGCACCGCCGTGGTCAACAGCGAGATTTATGTTTTGGGTAAGGAGAAGCTAAATGACTGCTTTTATTTTTCTCAGCAGTTTGCCTCCATGAAAATGAAATGTTCTTCCTTCTCGCATCCCAGTTCAGCAACACACACCACTAGCCTCCGATGCTCTTTCATTTTCTAGAGCACAGTCAGATAAGATTACAGGAAAGTCCACTGACATCTTGAAAGCACAGTTACTTTTATCGAATTTTTCAGTCATCTGGAATCCAAGAACAGTAGTGATACATCATTATATACCCACCAGCTAAAATGCCGTGAAAAGGCAATAAGCCTTGGGCCACCTCACGTGGATCAAAACATGGGCTTTAACAACCAACGGTTCTCTGCACTAATTAAAGAAACAGGCAGAGGGTGAAAAAACTGCCACAGGTTATGCCCGTCCTCTTCACCTTGCCTCACTCGCCAGAAGCCCACTAAGGTGGCATCAGATGATGTTTCATCTGAATGCATTTGTCCCTCATCTCTGGAATGAGCGTGTGTGGTCTTGCGCTGGCCAATAGGGGTTGGTGAGAGGCGGGTCCGAGCGACTCCAGACCATCCTTGGTGCCTCCCTGTCCTTCCCAGTCCTCGCCTAAGCTGCTTCCCTCCTCCTGATGTCACCCTCTGCCAGCCTGCCTTCCCCCGCCAGGAGCATGGGCAGACAGGGGCTGAGACAGGCTGAACGCACTGGTAAAATGATGCCAACCCCTTCTGCAATGCTGGCCAACTGGCAAAAATAACGGGCTCCGTCCTCTTCACCTTGCCTCACTCGCCAGAAGTCCACTAAGGTGGTGTCAGATGATGTTTCATCTGAATGCATTTGTCCCTCATCTCTGGAATGAGCGTGTGTGGTCTTGCGCTAGCCAATAGGGGTTGGTGAGAGGCGGGTCTGAGCGACTCCAGACCATCCTTGGTGCCTCCCTGTCCTTCCCAGTTCTCGCCTAAGCTGCTTCCCTCCTCCTGACGTCACCCTCTGCCAGCCTGCCTTCCCCCCCAGGAGCATGGGCAGACAGGGGCTGAGACAGGCTGAACGCACTGGTAAAATGATGCCAACCCCTTCTGCAATGCTGGCCAACTGGCAAAAATAACGGGCAACAGAGAAATGGTAAAAAAAAAAAAAAAAAAAAATGGGCTGAAAGCAAACCAAGTCTTTGAGTAGTTTCTTTTTTTTTTTAAGCTAAATGGAAGCCATTATCTCTTGGCTGCGTGCACAGCATGAAGCAAAATAATTAACGCACTGCAACATTAATAGTTGTGTGATTTTAAGAACAAGAACATTATGCCACATGCTTTATGACCGCCTCGGTTAGGAGACTCACTTGAGATTATAATTAAGGCTTTCCCCTGGGTATACGCTTGTTGCTTTTGTTATTACCATACACAGT
Organism: Cephalophus harveyi; assembly: GCA_006410635.1. Lineage (NCBI taxonomy): Eukaryota > Metazoa > Chordata > Mammalia > Artiodactyla > Bovidae > Cephalophus > Cephalophus harveyi. The sequence goes on along the minus strand of SJYT01066745.1, from coordinate 370,359 downwards.
GCCGTCGCCCAGTAGAGATAACATCTATGCTTAGATCAATCTCCTGGGATTGATGCATACGGAACTCAAGGAGCACAGGCTGATCTACTGATTATATTAAAGTTGGAGGCAGTTGAAAGTGGGATAGAAGTGATTGTCGATGGAAGCGCAACGAGATTCCCGGCCCCTCCGCAATGTGAAAACACAACCGGGCTAAATGTGAACTAAACCCACAGTGTCGTGTTTGTAAATTGTATGGAAAGGACCAGATGGTCAGTACAGAAATCAGATTGATCATATTCTTTGCAGCTAAAGATGGAGAAGTTGTATACAGTCAGCAAAAACGAGACCTGGAGCTGACTGTGGCTCTGATCATGAACTCCTTATTGCAAAATTCAGACTTAAACTGAAGAAAGTAGGAAAAACCACTAGGCAAATCAAGTAGGCCCTAAATCACATCGCTTACGATTATACAGTGAAAGTGATTAATAGATTCCAGGGATTAGATCTGATAGACGAGTGCCTGGAGAACCATGGACAGAGGTTCCTGACATTGTACAGTAGGCAGTGACCAAAACTATCCCAAAGAAAAAGAAAGGCAAGAAGGCAAAATGCTTATCCGAGGAGTTTTTACAAACAGCTGAGAAAAGAAGAGAAGCAAAAGGCAGAGGACAAAGGGAAAGACATACCCAGCTGAATGCAGAGTTCCAAAGAATAGCAAAGAGAGATAAGAAAGCCTTCTTAAGGGATCAATGCAAAGAAATAGAGGAAAATAATAGAATGGGAAAGACTAGAGATCTCTTCAAGAAAATTAGAGATCCCAAGGGAACATTTCATGGAAAGATGGGCTCGATAAAGGACAGAAATGGCAAGGGCCTAAAGCAGACAAGATTAAGAAGAGATGACAAGAATACACAGAGGAGCTGTCCAAAAAGGGTCTTAATGACCTGGATAACCATGATGGTGTGATCACTCGCCTAGAGCCAGACGTCCTGAGTGTGTGAAGTCAAGTGGGCCTTAGGAAGCATCACCACGAACCAAGCTAGTGGAGGTGATGGAATTCCACCTGAGCTACTTCAGATCCTAAAAGAAGATGCTGTTAAAGTGCTGCACTCAATATGCCAGCAAATGTGGAAAACTCAGCAGTGGCCACAGGACTGGAAAAGGGCAGTTTTCATTCCAAACCCAAAGAAAGGCAATGCCAAAGAATGTTCAAACTACCACACAGTTGCGCTCACTTCACATGCTAGCAAGGTAACCCTCAACATCCTTCAAGCTAGGCTTCAACAGTACGTGAAGCAAGAACTTTCAGACGTACAAACCGGATTTTGAAAAGGCAGAGGAACCAGAGATCAAATTGCCAACATCCATTGGATCATAGAAAAAGCAAGGGAATTCCAGAAAAACATCTACTTCTGCTTCATTGACTGTGCTACAGCTTTTGACCATGTGGATCACAACAAACTGTGGAAAATTCTTAAAGAAATGGAAATACCAGACCACTTTACCTGCCTCCTGAGAAACCTGTATGCAACAGTTAGAAAAAAAGCAACAGTTAGAACCAGACATGGAACAGCAGACTCGTTCAAAATTGGGAACAGAGTACGTCTTCTGTATATTGTCACCCTGCTTACTTAACTTCTGTGCAGAGTACATCATGTGAAATGCCAGGCCAGATGAATCACAAGCTGGAATCAAGATTGCTGGGAGAAATATCAACACTCTCAAACACACACATGATACCACTTTGATGGCAGAAAGAGAAGAGGAACTAAAAAGCCTTTTGATGAAGGTGAAAGAAGAGAGTGAAAAAGCTGGCTTAAAACTCAACATTTAAAACCTGTAAGATCATGGCATCCAGTCCCATTCCTTCATGGCAAATAGATGAGGGAAAAAACAGAAGCAGTGACAGATTTTATTTTCCTGGGCTCCAAAATCACTGCAGACAGTGACCGCAGCCATGAAATTAAAAGACGTTTGCTCCTTGGAAGAAAAGCTATGACAAACCTAGACAGCGTATAACAAAGCAGAGATATCACCTTGCCAACAAAGGTCCATCTAGTCAAAGCTATGGTTTTTCCAGTCATCATGTATGGACGTGAGAGTTGGACCATAAAGAAGGCCGAGCGCCAAAGAATTGATGCTTTTGAACTGTGGTGCTGAAGAAGACTCTTGAAAATCCCTTGGACTGCAAGGAGATCCAACCAGTCAATCCTAAAGGAGATCAACCCTGAATATTCAGTGGAAGGATGGATGCTGAAGCTCCAATTCTTTGGCCACCTGATACGAAGAACTGACTCACTGGAAAAGACCCTGATGCTGGGAAAGATTGAAGGCAGGAGGAGAAGGGGACGACAGAGGATGAGATGGTTGGATGGCATCAGCGACTCAATGGACATGAGTTTGTGCAAGCTCCAGGAGATGGTGAAGGACAGGGAAGCCTGATGTGCTGCAGTCCATGGTGTCGCAAAGAGTCAGACATGACTTAGCAACTGAACACACACTTCTTAGTTCAAGGATTGTCCATGGACCAGCTGCTTCTGGGGGTCATCTGGAGAACCTCAGTTTAAGATCCCTAATGGGTGTGTGTCCAGTTCTGTTTACTTTCTGAAACTCTGAAAATGTTCATCCCACATTAGATCTAAATCAGCAGTCTTCCATTCCAGTGTCTTTTTTCTGAGACTCGTTTTCAGATTACAGTCCATTTACAAAAGGAATTGCCGTTTGCTATTCAGTCGCTAAGTCTTGTCTGACTCGTTGCCGTTCCAGGACTGTAGCCCCCCAGGTCCTCTGTCCATGCCATCATCCCAGCAAGAATGCTGGCGTGGGTTGCCACTGCCTTCTCCAGGGGATCTTCCTGAGCCATGGATGGAACCCGGGTGCCCTGCGTTGGCAGGCACATTCTTTGCTGCTGCGCCACCAGGGTACAGTACAAACAAAGAGGACAAGGTTTCCTGAGCCTCAACTCTTGGGTGCATCCAAGAAAGCAGAAAGCTTCCTAGTCTGCGTTCAAAGTCTCCTACTGATTCACCTTTATGGGCGTCTGCATTTTGAATCTTTGTATTGTTACTCGTCCAGCACCACTTAGATGACCACATGGACAAGGTCTTTGGAAAAGGTTTACCATCTTACCGGATAAACTGCCTTTAAGTGGGCGGCCAGTCCAGCTTTGCAGTCCGAGTTCGCAGTAGTGCAGAGACTTCTCCTGGCGTTGGAAACTGAGGCGGTGTGGAGAGTTGCGTTTTCCGGCTGGTTGATGCCAGTGTCTTTACCATTTTACTCATTTGCTGTCTTGGGTCTTAGCTGCCCTCTCGTCGAGGCACGTGGACTCTCTGGCGGCGGCCCTCGGGCTCAGCAGTTACAACCCGTGGACTTAGTTGTCCCATGACGGGTGGGATTCTAGTTCCCCGACCAGGGATGGAACCCGCATTCCCCTGCAGTGCACGCTGGAGTCTTTGTTTTTCAGAGTTTTCAAAGTTATTTTCTTTCCTGTGTGTTTCCATGGTATTTAGGTAAGTTTTCCATTTCATTTTTCAGATCACATTTATGCAAAACTTGGTAAGATACTCTGAGAAATCTTGGTTCCTTTCTTTTTAAAAAATTAATCCATTTTAATTGGAGGATGATTACTTTATGATCTTGTGGTAGTTTCTGCCCTCCATCAACATGAATCACTCCTGGGTACACGTGTGTCCACTGGAGCACCAGGGAAGTCCCAATGCCAGCACCGTTAAGTGTCAAATTTTGGCCAACATTTCTAACTAGAAAAAACATTTTTTAAGTTATCACGTCCTTCTCTATCTCGTGAGAAATTACTTGGAGGGAAAGTGATAATTACCGAAGTCTCGACGCGATACTGCCGCGTCTCGATGGTCCTTCCTTTCCCTTTCGCTGCTGTTACGCTTTCTTCACCTCCCACTGCTGTCACGCCCCGTCCATGCAAGACTGCAGACGACTCACCTGCATGGCCCGTGTCGGCCGTTGTGCAGACGCACAGAGCGCACTGATACGCTTCCTGGGGCCGGTAGGCCAGGTGTTTTTAGCACAGACTCCAGGTTTTGCAGAGTGAAGTTCCGATGCCCGTCACGGCCCCGCTGCTGCCTCTGTTCCGGGTTTGCGCCCGTGTTCTGGGCACGCAGGCTGGCCTCTGTTACGTGAGGGGGCCTGTTACAGAGCTGGAGCCACAGGGACTGGGAAACCCCGGGTCTAACTACCGCAGGGAGAGAGGTGGTCAGAAGGGCAATCTGGGCTGTGCGATGAGCGGCCTCCCCTCACCGTGTTACGATTTTATAAGTCTTCTGAGTTAATCCCATCTGTACAAAGACTCCCAAGTGTCTTCTTGGCTGAAACAAAGTTCCTCCTGCAGACAGGCCCTGCCCTGTAAGCTAGGAACGCCCTGTGATTTCCCTGGTGGCTCAGATGGCAAAGCGTCTGCCTGCAATGCAGGAGACCCGGGTTCGATCCCTGGGTCTGGAAGATCCCCTGGAGAAGGGAATGGCAACCCATCCAGTATCCCTGCCTGGAGAATCCCATGGACAGAGGAGCCTGGCGGGCTGCAGTCCATGGGGTCGCAAAGAGTCGACGACTGAGCGACTTCACTTTATGATTTCCAGCAAGTGGGTTCACCGCTCTGAGTCTGTGTTCTTCGCTCATAAACCGAGGCACTTAAGAGAGATGAACACTGGGCCGTGTGTTCAGGTGCCCAGGAAACAGCAGAGATGGTGAGCGTCACCACGGGAAGCAAGGGCGGGCTCCCGGCGGTCCAGTGGTTAGCGCTTCTCACTTCCGTGCCGGCGGCCCGGGTTTGGTCCCTGCTCGGGAACCAACGTCCGTGAGCCTCACAGCGCAACCAAAACAGACACAGCAAAACAACAAGAGGGGTGTGTCAGCGTTAGCCGCGCAGTCGGGCCTGACCCGGCGACCCCGCGGACCGCAGCCCGCCAGGCTCCTCTGTCCATGGGACCCTCCAGGCAGGGAGGCCGGAGCGGGCGGCCATTCCCTTCGCCAGCGCATCCTCCCGGCCCAGGGATGGAACCGGGTCTCCGGCGTCGCAGGCGGATTCCTGACTCTGAGCCACCAATTTAAAACGAGTCTTAGAAAAAGTGGCAGCGGGTGTCCTGACTCTGATGCTGGGAGGGATTGGGGGCAGGAGGAGAAGGAGACGACAGAGGATGAGATGGCTGGATGGCATCACTGACTCGATGGATGCGAGTCTGAGTGAACTCCCGGAGTTGGTGATGGACAGGGAGGCCTGGCGTGCTGCGATTCATGGGGTCGCAGAGGTGGACATGACTGAGCGACTGAACTGAACTGAACTGAACTGATCCTATTGCTAGGAGAAAATGTTATTAATTCCTTGTTTTCAAGGCTTTCGAGCCTACTTTTGTGAAGAATAAAGTAGGAAAGAAATTACATGAAGACTCTTGTAAAGTTTTTTTTTTTTAATGTGAACCACTTTTAAACTCTTTGCTGAATGTGATACAATACAGCCTCTGTTTTATGTTCTGAGTTTTTGGCTGCGAGGCATGTCGAATCTTAGCCCCCCATTACTGTTCAGTTGCTATGTCCAACCTTGTGACCCCATGGACTGCAGCACACCAGGCTTCCCTGTCCATCACTATCTCCCTGAGCTTGGTCAGACTCATGTCCTTTGAGTCAGTGATGCCATCCAACCAACCATCTCATCCTCTGTCGTCCCCTTCTCCTCCTGCCCTCAATCTTTCCCAGCATCAGGGTCTTTTCCAATGAGTTGGCTGTTCACATCAGGCGGCCAAAGGATTAGAGCTTCAGCTTCAGTCTTTCCAGTGAATATTCAGGGTTTATTACCTTCAGAATGGACTGGTTGGATCTCCTTGCAGTCCAAGGGACTCTTAAGAGTCTTCTCCAACACCACAGCTCAAAAGCATCAGTTCTTCAGTGCTCAGCTTTCTTTATGGTCCAACTCTCACATCCATACATGACCACTGGGAAAACCACAGCTTTGACTAGACGGACCTTTGTCAGCAGAATAATGCCTCTGCTTTTTAATATGCTGTCTAGGTTGGTCATGGCTTTCCTTCCAAGGAGCAAGCATCTTTTAATTTCATGGCTGCAGTCACCATCTGCAGTGATTTTGGAGCCCAAGAAAATAATGTCTGACACTGTTTCCATTGTTTACCATTATACATCCATGAAGTGATGGGGCCAGATGCCATGATCTTAGCTCCCCTGACCAGGGATCAGACCTGCACCCGCTGCAGTGGAGGGTGGCGTCTTAACCCCTGGACTGCCAGAGAAGTCCTCTATACACTCTTTTTAGTAAAGTTTTGAGAAAGATAAAACCTTCTGGGCTCCACCTCATTAAATCCAACTCTTGACGCTCTGTTATAAAATACGGACAGGATGTGATAGCAAGGGTTCTCTCTCTGGAGACAGTTTTTGGGAGGCGAAATTCAGATTCCATAGCATCAGTCACACCTTTGAGAGCAGCATGCTTGCTTCTGCAATGACAGCGCTTATAAATACACCTGGGGTTTTCCTCAAGTGTTTTTAAAAAGCCAAATCGGATGCCGAAGTTCCTCTAACTTGATGGGTCAGGCGAAGTCAAATATAGAAAGTGAGCCACGAGATCTATTTGTGGAAACGCTGAGACCTGTCCCGGGCCGGCCCCGGCGGCCACTCAGCCACGTCCCTGCCCGCCCCACCGTGGGCCCTGGGGGTCACCCCTGAACAGGCCTCCCTTCTGCGGCTGGGTTTCCTCTCTTCCCTCCTGTCTCTTATACACATCTGCCTCCCCTCGCGGACTCGCGCAGTGGCCCGGTGTCCATTCGCACAGCCGGCCCTGTGTGGGGGGAGTACTGGCCGGGACGTCTTCCTCCTGGAGGAGCTAAAGCGGCACACATCGACAGCCGGGCGCTCTCCCTGGCTGATGCTGCCCCTGGAGGCTTGATTCGCGTTGTAAAGATTTAAGTTAAAATCTGCACTAAAAGTTTATTGTGAAAATGCCTATATTGGAAAACCGCATCATCACAGACATCATGAATAATCTGAACTTATGTGAAAATGACCCCAGAAGTTACAACAGACTAGCAAAGAGTGCGTCAGTAAGCTACTGGGTGGTTGTTCCTGGAAAACATACATTTCCCTCTTTGGTCCAGTGGCTAAGACTCCGCGCCTCCAATGCAGGGGGTCTGGGTTCGATCCCTACTCAAGGTACGGGATCCTATCCTGTATGCTGCAACTAAGACCTGACATAGCCAAATAAACAAATAAATGTTTAAAAATAAAATTAAAATTCAGGAAAGCATCTGTCTAGGTCGTTGCTAAAGTGATTCCAACTGGCTCTTCTGGTGGGTGACTTTCTGGAATACTTAGTCTCCATGGAGCCTTGTGAGTAAAGTGTGTGCATGCTCAGTCATGTCCGGCTCTTTGCAACCCCAGGGGCTCCTCTGTCCATGGGATTCTCCAGGCAAGAATATTGGAGTGGGTTGCCTTTTTCTCCTCCAGGGAATCTTCCCAACCCAGGGATCAAACCCGAATCTCCCGCATTGCAGGCAGATTCTTTACCACTGAGCCAATGATGCCCATATTAAAAACTCCAGGTATTTAAAATGAGCTGATTTCCACGCTGACTTTTTCCTGAGTTCCTTCGGACAGCTCGTTCTCAGAAAGAGCAGGGAAGAGGGGCTGTGTCTTAACAGAACCCTTTGAAGTCCTGAGAGGAGACTCCTGGAAGGGTGCTGCTTGAGGCCATGCATTTTAAGATGCTTTTTTTTTTTTTTAAGAAAACTCTTTTGTCGTTTGTACTGTGAGAGCTCATTATAAGAGACAATTAAGCTACTTTAATCCAAAATATGGCTTAATCATCTAAAAAAGGTGTGAGTGTGCACTGTCATTTCAGAAGCAAGCATACTGTATTCAAAAGTGTAACTGTGATCCTCTAAAGAAGTTATCAGCCCAGTAATTTTAGGTCAAGTTATCCTATTCCTGTGGTCCACTGCAGAAGGGAATGGCAAGCCACTTCCGGATTCCTGACTTGAGAACCCGAAGAACAGTATGAACAGGCAAAATGATAGAACACTGAAAGAGGAACTCCCCAGGTCGGTAGGTGCCCAATATGCTTCTGGAGATCAGTGGAGAAATAAGTCCAGAAAGAATGAAGGGATGGAGCCAAAGCGAAAACAATACCCAGCTGTGGATGGGACTGGTGATAGAAGCAAGGTCCGATGCTGTAAAGAGGAATATTGCATAGGAACCTGGAATGTCAGGTCCATGAATCAAGGCAAATTGGAAGTGGTCAAACAAGAGATGGCAAGGGTGAACGTAAACATTCTAGGAATCAGCGAACTAAAATGGACTGGAATGAGTGAATTTAACTCAGATGACCATTACATCTACTACTGTGGGCAGGAATCCCTCAGAAGAAATGGAGTAGCCATCACGGTCAACAAAAGAGTCCGAAATGCAGTACTTGGATGCAATCTCAAAAATGACAGAATGATCTCTGTTCGTCTCCAAGGCAAACCATTCAGTATCACAGTAATCCAACTCTATGCCCCAACCAGTAACGCTGAAGAAGCTGAAGTTGAACGGTTCTATGAAGACCTACAAGACCTTTTAGAACTAACACCCAAAAAAGATGCCCTTTTCATTATAGGGGACTGGAATGCTAAAGTAGGAAGTCAAGAAACACCTGGAGTAACAGGCAAATTTGGCCTTGGAATGCGGAATGAAGCAGGGCAAAGACTAATAGAGTTTTGCCAAGAAAATGCACTGGTCATAGCAAACACCCTCTTCCAACAACACAAGAGAAGACTCTACACATGGACATCACCAGATGGTCAACACC
>SJYT01066745.1:347106-359613 GCA_006410635.1 Cephalophus harveyi | reverse complement strand
GAAAGTTATGACCAACCTAGATAGCATATTCAAAAGCAGAGACATTACTTTGCCGACTAAGGTCCATCTAGTCAAGGCTATGGTTTTTCCTGTGGTCATGTATGGATGTGAGAGTTGGACTGTGAAGAAGGCTGAGTCTCGAAGAATTGATGCTTTTGAACTGTGGTGTTAGAGAAGACTCTTGAGAGTCCCTTGGACTGCAAGGAGATCCAACCAGTCCATTCTGGAAGGAGATCAACCCTGGGATTTCTTTGGAGGGAATGATGCTAAAGCTGAAATTCCAGTACTTTGGCCACCTCATGCGAAGAGTTGACTCATTGGAAAAGACTCTGATGCTGGGAGGGATTGGGGGCAGGAGGAGAAGGAGACGACAGAGGATGAGATGGCTGGATGGCATCACTGACTCGATGGATGCGAGTCTGAGTGAACTCCCGGAGTTGGTGATGGACAGGGAGGCCTGGCGTGCTGCGATTCATGGGGTCGCAGAGGTGGACATGACTGAGCGACTGAACTGAACTGAACTGAACTGATCCTATTGCTAGGAGAAAATGTTATTAATTCCTTGTTTTCAAGGCTTTCGAGCCTACTTTTGTGAAGAATAAAGTAGGAAAGAAATTACATGAAGACTCTTGTAAAGTTTTTTTTTTTTTTAATGTGAACCACTTTTAAACTCTTTGCTGAATGTGATACAATACAGCCTCTGTTTTATGTTCTGAGTTTTTGGCTGCGAGGCATGTCGAATCTTAGCCCCCCATTACTGTTCAGTTGCTATGTCCAACCTTGTGACCCCATGGACTGCAGCACACCAGGCTTCCCTGTCCATCACTATCTCCCTGAGCTTGGTCAGACTCATGTCCTTTGAGTCAGTGATGCCATCCAACCAACCATCTCATCCTCTGTCGTCCCCTTCTCCTCCTGCCCTCAATCTTTCCCAGCATCAGGGTCTTTTCCAATGAGTTGGCTGTTCACATCAGGCGGCCAAAGGATTAGAGCTTCAGCTTCAGTCTTTCCAGTGAATATTCAGGGTTTATTACCTTCAGAATGGACTGGTTGGATCTCCTTGCAGTCCAAGGGACTCTTAAGAGTCTTCTCCAACACCACAGCTCAAAAGCATCAGTTCTTCAGTGCTCAGCTTTCTTTATGGTCCAACTCTCACATCCATACATGACCACTGGGAAAACCACAGCTTTGACTAGACGGACCTTTGTCAGCAGAATAATGCCTCTGCTTTTTAATATGCTGTCTAGGTTGGTCATGGCTTTCCTTCCAAGGAGCAAGCATCTTTTAATTTCATGGCTGCAGTCACCATCTGCATTCCAGTACTTTGGCCACCTCATGCGAAGAGTTGACTCATTGGAAAAGACTCTGATGCTGGGAGGGATTGGGGGCAGGAGGAGAAGGAGACGACAGAGGATGAGATGGCTGGATGGCATCACTGACTCGATGGATGCGAGTCTGAGTGAACTCCCGGAGTTGGTGATGGACAGGGAGGCCTGGCGTGCTGCGATTCATGGGGTCGCAGAGGTGGACATGACTGAGCGACTGAACTGAACTGAACTGAACTGATCCTATTGCTAGGAGAAAATGTTATTAATTCCTTGTTTTCAAGGCTTTCGAGCCTACTTTTGTGAAGAATAAAGTAGGAAAGAAATTACATGAAGACTCTTGTAAAGTTTTTTTTTTTTAATGTGAACCACTTTTAAACTCTTTGCTGAATGTGATACAATACAGCCTCTGTTTTATGTTCTGAGTTTTTGGCTGCGAGGCATGTCGAATCTTAGCCCCCCATTACTGTTCAGTTGCTATGTCCAACCTTGTGACCCCATGGACTGCAGCACACCAGGCTTCCCTGTCCATCACTATCTCCCTGAGCTTGGTCAGACTCATGTCCTTTGAGTCAGTGATGCCATCCAACCAACCATCTCATCCTCTGTCGTCCCCTTCTCCTCCTGCCCTCAATCTTTCCCAGCATCAGGGTCTTTTCCAATGAGTTGGCTGTTCACATCAGGCGGCCAAAGGATTAGAGCTTCAGCTTCAGTCTTTCCAGTGAATATTCAGGGTTTATTACCTTCAGAATGGACTGGTTGGATCTCCTTGCAGTCCAAGGGACTCTTAAGAGTCTTCTCCAACACCACAGTTCAAAAGCATCAGTTCTTCAGTGCTCAGCTTTCTTTATGGTCCAACTCTCACATCCATACATGACCACTGGGAAAACCACAGCTTTGACTAGACGGACCTTTGTCAGCAGAATAATGCCTCTGCTTTTTAATATGCTGTCTAGGTTGGTCATGGCTTTCCTTCCAAGGAGCAAGCATCTTTTAATTTCATGGCTGCAGTCACCATCTGCAGTGATTTTGGAGCCCAAGAAAATAATGTCTGACACTGTTTCCATTGTTTACCATTATACATCCATGAAGTGATGGGGCCAGATGCCATGATCTTAGCTCCCCTGACCAGGGATCAGACCTGCACCCGCTGCAGTGGAGGGTGGCGTCTTAACCCCTGGACTGCCAGAGAAGTCCTCTATACACTCTTTTTAGTAAAGTTTTGAGAAAGATAAAACCTTCTGGGCTCCACCTCATTAAATCCAACTCTTGACGCTCGGTTATAAAATACGGACAGGATGTGATAGCAAGGGTTCTCTCTCTGGAGACAGTTTTTGGGAGGCGAAATTCAGATTCCATAGCATCAGTCACACCTTTGAGAGCAGCATGCTTGCTTCTGCAATGACAGCGCTTATAAATACACCTGGGGTTTTCCTCAAGTGTTTTTAAAAAGCCAAATCGGATGCCGAAGTTCCTCTAACTTGATGGGTCAGGCGAAGTCAAATATAGAAAGTGAGCCACGAGATCTATTTGTGGAAACGCTGAGACCTGTCCCGGGCCGGCCCCGGCGGCCACTCAGCCACGTCCCTGCCCGCCCCACCGTGGGCCCTGGGGGTCACCCCTGAACAGGCCTCCCTTCTGCGGCTGGGTTTCCTCTCTTCCCTCTGCTTGTAAGCCTCTGCGTCTAGACCAGGGCACCCTTCAGGGCCTGGCAGGAGGCCACCCCTCGAGGTGGTTTCTGTGAATCGGGGGCGCGGCTCTCAGCAGGATTCTGGCCAGGCTCCCCCGACACCCAGGGGCACAGAGCTGCCCTGCTCGTCCGGCTGTGTCTGTTCTGACCTCCGGCCTGGCTGCTCCGCGTGACCAGCGCTCACAGACATCAGTTGATGGAACTGACCTTTCTCTCCTGCCACTCCACCAGGGCAAAAAACCTCAAACAGCATCAGAGTTCCAGGGAATTTTGTAGGGAATTTTGCAAAGCACAGATTTTTCACTTCCCTGTCCAGCGAGCCAGGTAATACCAAGTCTCCCCACACGGCCACAGGGGTCGTTTTCACTGGGTGAGGGCGCCCCTCGATGGGGGTAGTTACGCAGAAGGTTCCAGCTGCTGCAGTAAATGCGTGTCAGTGAGCAGTCCAGGGGCGGATTAATTATGCGAGGACCAAGCTTCATCATCGCTCTGATCTTGCCTTTTTGTGTCTTTTGATAAAATTTGAAGCGGTATTTTTTTCAATGTTTTGCAAAGTAAGCTTAAAAAAATTTTTTTTAATTTATTTTCACTTTTTTTTGCTGCAGCAAGCGGCATGTGAAATCCTAGTTTCTGCACCAGGGCTTGGACCCGCTGCCCCCTGCATTGGAAGCACAGAGCCTTAACCCCTGGACCGCCAGGGAAGTCCCCTGGAAGCAGCTTTTTAAAAACATAGACACGTCTCACATCACCCAGGCTGCTCAGTAAAATGGCAGACTCCAGGCCCTGGCCTGTGGCGAATTCTGGGCTGGCGGGTCTGCAGTGGGGCCTGGGGTCCGGTCTGTGGGAAGCGCTGGGCGACTGTGGTAGGAATGCCCGCAGGGAGGCAGCTGGCAAAGTTCAGATGCTGGGGGAGGAGGGGAAGAGGGGACCCCGGGTTCCAGGAGGGTGTTTTTACATGCTCACAACACTGACCCAGCCCTGGTGCATGAGCCGCCCCGGCTGGTGCTTAGGAGAGACCAGAGGTGAAGGGACAGGGGTCGCCCCGGCACAGTGCGTGTGCCAGGAACACAGGTCGGGCGCCGCTCGGAGCTCCCCGGGCTGCATGTCCTCAGGGCGGGCTCTGGGTGTGCTCTGATCTCGTCCCGGGATCTTCTGGGCCTAGAGATACGCTTCTTAGGCTCATGCTGGGCAAGGAAAGAAGGTGCTGTTTCAGTGGCCAAAGCCGTTCAGCGGGGAGTCCCAGTGCCCCCTCATCCTGAGAGCAGACCCGAGTTTAGAGACACTGTGGCCTTGAACCAGAGAGAAGGCTCGCCGTGTTCTTGCGGTCGGTACCCGTGAGAGGTCCTTCCAGGGAACCCTGGGAAGGGTCTTCGCCTCGATTACCTGGCCCCTCACTGGGGAACCCAGAATCAAGGGCTCCCGAGGCCAGAGTCTGCCTGGGGTCCTCCCTGGCGTGCTGCAGTCCACGTGACCGCAAAGAGTCCACGTGACTGAGCGACTGCGCTGAACTCACTCCACAGCGTAGCTCACTTTCATCACTGATATCCGACAGACCCAGAGTCGGCAGCTCCACGTCTCAGCGCGGCGGTTAGTGGGAACTTGTACTCTGTTGGATCGATACATAATTGTAATGCTGTTTTATAATGGTTGCCTATTTGCCTTCAATTTCCCAAGACTGAGTTTTATGCACAAAAAACCACAAAACACGAATAAACAAAAGCCTTAAACTTGTTCTCTAGCAGCTAGGAGAGACAGGAAGTAAATATCCAAAATATACATACAGATTGCTTAAAAATAACTGGAGGGGCTTCCCCGGTGGCCCAGAGGTGAAGAGTCTGCCGGCCCTTGCAGGAGACACAGCTCTGATCCCTGGTCTGGGAAGCCCCCACAGGCCTGGGAGCGACTGCGCCCGTGAGCCACAACTGCTGAAACTCACACACCCTGGAGCCCACGCTCCGCAACGAGAGACATCGCAACCAGAGAAAAGCCTGCCCCGCAACTAAGACCAGCACAGCCAAAAATAAACACATGAGATTATATATACACATAAAACTAGCTAGAAGTTCACAGCGATTTTGACCCCGAAAGCAGAGACTGTCAGAGCTGCTACGGTGTGAAAGCCCCGGATGGACAGGGATGAGACCGTTACCAAGAACAGATGAGAAACATCTGGCGGACGCTGTCTGGGTCTCTGACTTGTGTTTGCAGAGGAGCATAAGGATGTAGCCCAAACCCTGGGCAAGTACACTTTCTATGCTTTGCTCTCATGAAAAGAGGTACGTTGCTCAAAGCCGCACCAAAAGCAAGGCTTCGTCCAGCAAAGCAAATCCAGGTGTGTTTTCACGCAGCCTGGTGCACAGAGCCGTCTATGTCGGTGGGATGCTGGGGAAGCGAAGTGCACAGCTGCTTCTCAGGCCTTAAGAAACCCTGGACTCTGGTATCGTCAGTTCACTAAGGCGGGGGTAATGTAATGTATGTTTTAAAACAGCATGAAGAGTTGAAATGGAAACATTTTAATGCTTTAAAGAAGACGGTATCTATTTTAAAAGCCTTTCGTTCTTGAGTACAAAGCATTATCTTCAAATGGTTTATCCTGATTCGTGTATGTGATCATTTTTTAGATGCTCCCTTCCTTTCCCCTTTCTTGGGTAGATATAGGAATGAGCACAAATTATCACTTTCCATAAATGATTTTATTTACACATGGTCAATATCCCAGATTTGTTAAGACTTTTTTTTTTTTTTTTTTTTTGCTGTTCTGGGTAGCTTGTGGGATCTCAGTTCGCTGACCAGGGATCAAACCTGGGCCCCAGCTATGAAAGTGCGAGAGTCCTAACCACCGGGCCACAGGGAAGCCCCGAGATCTTTTCTCTGCAGTAATTATTCACCACACACTGTCAAGCCCCCGTTAGAAGAACCTCAGGGGACAGGATGATGCATACTCTCCTTCACTCTTTACATCCTGTGTGTCTACGTTTGCAAGCTGCGGGGTACCTCTGATTAATGCATCTTTGCTTGGTCGCTAGACAGAATTATTAGTATAAACTCAGCCTGGGTCCTGTTAGGTTACGTCCCGCCAGAGTTAGGGGAGGTCAGTGACTTTTCAGGCAGGCGGACCTGGGGACAAAGATGAGCCCAACAACAGACACCGACAAGGTCCCTATCTGCGCCGGGAGTCCCGTGTCCTTAAGCAGATCGTGTTCATAATCTGACAGGGAGTGTTCAGCTGTTTGGACTCGGGGCTTGACCAGTTCTAGAAAGCTAGTCGTCACTTTGCGTTTTGACGGAAGAGGAGAAGAGGACAACGGTGCCGCGGCGTGGGAGGCGCTGGGCCACGCACGCACTCAGCTAGGTTTTGTTTCCCGACCGTCTGCCCCGGCGAGGAGCGTGGGGTGCGCGATGGGAACAGGCGCCCTTCAGCTGCGCAGGGACATGCAGCCCAGAAAGGCACACCGGAGCAGCGTCTTACAGGAGCCTCGATCTCCGTTCAGAGAGCAGCAGGCGCCGAAGGAGGGGTGGCCGCCCGCAGAGACACAGCGCCTTTCTTCGGGGTGATGGCTGAGCTGAGCCTTGAAGCGGGGGTTTGTCCTCCTGGGGAGGAGAGACCCATCCAGGCGGAGACCAGCCTCCACAGAGGCCGAGAGGGGAACTACCCCACCACTCGGGGCCCAGGCTGAGCCAGCCTGGAGCACGGGGTGCCGCGAACAGGGAGACAGGCAGGGAGGGGAGGAGTGGGCAGAGGGGAGGCTGGGAGCCAGGCACGCCTCCGGGAGACGGACAGGCCCGAGACGGCTGGCGGCTCCTGCCCGAGGGTGCCGAGGTGGCGGGAGGCCGCTCCGAGGCTCTGACCTCGGCAGGCGCTCCCTCCACCCGCTGCGGGCTCGGCTCCCGGACCTGCTGGGACCCGCAGGACGCGCCGGGGAGGACGATCAGGGCAGAAAGGAGGCAGAGACGGCTCAGCGTCTGCAAGAGCAGAGAGGCAAGGCGCGCTGAGGCCCGCGGACGCCCAGGCCTGGGCCGAGGGCAGCCCAGCCGTTGCCCGGAATCAGCCACAGACACGGCTGCAGCTTCTCCAGTGCCCGGGACTCGGAGCCAGAACTCCCGTCAGCCGTCCGCATTCCCACTGGGTAACTGTCAGACACTTCACGCAACTGAGCTTCCCTCCAAAATCAAGCAGAGTCAAGCGCTAACCCGTGGCACTCGGCCTTTCCTTTCAGCTCTTTTATTTGATTTTCCCGATCATCTGTTTGGAAGAGCAAGCAGGCTACTGATGGACGGGCAGGGCCAGCGGGTGAGCGCAGAGAGCAACGCCACCCGGGCTCTGGGCCGGGCACTCCTGTGATGGACGGGCACAGTCAGCGGGTGAGCTCAGAGAGCGCCGCCGCCCAGGCGCTGGGCCGGGCACTCCTGTGATGGACGGGCAGGGCCAGCGGGTGAGCACAGAGAGCGCCACCGCCTGGGCGCTGGGCCGGACGCTCCTGGGCGCGGCCGGGAGTCTGTGACGGCAGGTGGCCCTGCCTTTCACCCTGTGCTAAAGGGCTTTTATTCCTTTTCTGAAAATACCCATTAAAGCCCGGCATTAACAAGGGACGAGACGCGGTCGTGTCTCCCGGGGCTCAGGCTTCGCATCTGGAACCCCTAAATGAGAGCAGAAGGGAAGCGGAGCTCCTCCCTGGCGGCTCAGCGGCAGCGAATCCGCCTGCCAATGCGGGGCGGGGGACACGGGTTTGATTCCTGACCCGGGAAGATGCCATAAGCCACGGGGCAACTAAGCCTGCGGCCACAGCTACTGGATCCCGCACACCCGAGAGCCGGTGCCCTGCGCCAAGAGACGCCACCGCGCTGAGAAGCCGTGGACACAGCTGGAGAAAAACCCATGCTCAGCAATGAAGACCCAGCACAGCCGTACATAAATAAATACGATGAAAGAGAGCAGGCAGGCAGCCTGAGGGAGAGGGACGGCGCCCGGGCATTCTATTGTCAGGGAGAGACGCACCCACGTGTGAGTCAGAGCAGCCCTCCACCCCGACCTGAGGCAGCCTCACTCCCGGACGCCCCCCCCCCCCACCACCAAACAGGATCTGTCTCTTATACACATCTCAAACAGGATCCTTCCGCCTGTCTCCCTGGGGCCACCTGACCGCTCCCACCCCCGAAACACTTGACCTGATGCACCGTGTCAGGGAGCCATCTCCCCACCGAGAGGTTCCGCTTATCGCTCAGCCCTTCAGCCTCCAATTGCCTCCATCCAACCTCAAAGGAAGCATTTAAGAGATTCGCCCCTTCAGTCAGTAAGCCCTTAATCACAGACACGCAGATAATAAAGCTGAGAGCAAGCAAACCAAAGACTTCAGAGGGTCCCGTGAACCCCGGCTTACTAACACAGCACCCTGGAACGCGGAGGAGGAGGGATGGCCATCCCCCTGGACCTGCTGCAAGCTGGCCGCCCGCTCTCGCGGGTGCCTGGGGAGAAATCAAGCTCCTGTCCTAGCGGTGATACTTGGGTTTGCAACACACGTCTGTTCTTCCTCACCAGTCCTCCTTCATGTGTAAGTTAATCTTTGCAACGCTTTACAAAGCTGAAATTATTATTCGAAACTTACAGATGAGCAATTTGAGACTTAGAGAAATTATATTGCACAAAGCTGTCTGCCACAGGGGGACCTGGGTTCCGTCCCTGGGTGGGGAAGACGCCCTGGAGGAGGGCGTGGCAGCCCACTCGAGGATTCCTGCCTGGAGACTCCCATGGACAGAGGAGCCTGGCGGGCTACGGTCTATGGGGTCGCAAAGAGTAAGACACGGCAGAGCGAGCAACGGTTTCCCCTTCATTTTCTGTTTCCAAAAGCCCACAGATTTTTTCCAAGGCCCCTAGGAGCCGGCAGCAGTGAACATATTTATTAAAGCTTGCTAAGGGACTTCCCTGGGGTCCGGGGGCCAAGACTCCTAGCTCCCAACGCAGGAGACATGGGTTCAGTGCTTGAGGGGACACGGTCTCGCATGCTGCAACTGAGACCTGAAACAACCAAATAAATAAATATTAAAAAAACAAACCAAAAAAAGGGCTTATTTAGCCATGGAAGCAACTCTGGGAGCTTGTCAGAAGTGCTCCAGAATCGGCCCTCCTTTGGGGTCCAGCCCAGAGCGGGGCAGAATGAGCTCCTGATGGCAGCCTGTGGGGAAGGGACACAGGAGCAAGCCCCGCGCGGCGGTCAAGGCCCCGTGGGCAGCAGGTCCTGGCGGCAGTCAGGGGAGGACCGCGCGCGCCCTGCCGTCCCCAGCACTGGCCGAGGCTC
The DNA here is from genome assembly GCA_006410635.1 of Cephalophus harveyi. Classification (NCBI taxonomy): domain Eukaryota; kingdom Metazoa; phylum Chordata; class Mammalia; order Artiodactyla; family Bovidae; genus Cephalophus; species Cephalophus harveyi. The sequence goes on along the minus strand of SJYT01066745.1, from coordinate 350,305 downwards.
TGTGTGGGGAGACGCTTCATCTCCGAGCAGGGCAAGAACACGATGGCCAGGCACACACAGAGCAGACCCGCATCTTGGCAGAAATGAAAGAGGAGAGAGGGAGGCCCTCCTCTGGGATCACCCCTCCCCCACCCCCAAAGCACTACGGCCTGTACAGTGCCCCGGAGGTCCGCGGATGCGGGACTTGCAAAGAGAACTTGCGTGCGCCTGCTTCTGAATGCAGGCAAGCCAGGCTCTGGAGGCACAGAGTGAGAGATCCGGGGCGGCTCGCTGAAACTCTAAAGCTGCTCTGACCCCACTGCAGGATCAAAAGCCTTCCCGCATAGTGCCAGCGCTGACTTATTAACACAGACCACGCTTTTGTGGGAAGGTTCATCTAATCAGCCTCCTCTTTCAGGCTAAGCTCGTTAAGTCGCTGGGACTAGAGGGCCACCGGAGCGTGCTTGGCGCTGGAACTGCACCCAGGGGAGACGGGGTGCGTTCGGGGCCGACGGTCAGAAGCAAGGCAGAGCCCGAGTCGCACGGGTGGAGCCTGTGAACTCCCAGCCACGCAGCAGCACAGCCGCGTGAAGGGCTGAACGGCACCATTAACGGCACTTAGCGGCAGACGGAGTGACAAGCACTCTAATTATCCCAGCAACCTCCAGCACAAGCCCCGTGCTCCGTGTACATCATGCTGGGAGAGCTTCCCTGATGGGCTTTATGTGAACTTCCGATCACATCCAGGGTGCTGGCTGCTGGCTGTGCCAGCCTAATGACCAGCAACTCGCATGCCCTCTGCTTGCCTCCACTGACCGGTCGTCCCAAGTGCTCGTATTAACAACAGAAACCAGCCCGGTAACCGCCCTCCCCATCTCAGGGAGCACGGAGCTAAGTGATCTCGTTCTTACCTGACGGGTGGTTGCCAGGGTCAGCGGCTACGGACAAAGCCTCTTCCTTAAAGCCGTCCTGCCCCACGGACAGACTCCCCAATCTGTTGGATGAAGCAGCTTCTGGCCACCCCAGCGCCAGGGGGGAAGTGGGTCTGTGAGCGTCAGAGAGCGCAGTTGACTGAGGCCCACGTGGCCCCTCCTTGGAAGCACAGCCACTCAGACTTGGCACAGTAATGGGCTAAATTATTTATCCAGGCGGAGAAAAGAGAAAGCGCTAAGAGCTTCCTGTGCTTACAGCCTTCACCCCTGGATGTGTCCTGAGACAGGAAACGGGCTGGGCTCCATCAGCAAAAGGGGGGAAGAAAAGGCTTCCTCCCGCACGCTCTCCATCGCCTCTGCCCTGGGTGGGCCGAGCCGGGTGAGCCATCAGTCCTCCCGCAGTCTCTCAGGGCCGAGCGTCACGCACTGTAACACGGGTACAGATGTGAGAGCTGGACCATGAGGAAGGCTGTGCGCCGAAGACTTGGTGCTTTCACACTGTGCTGCTGGAGAAGACTCTTGAGAGCCCCTTGGGCTGCAAGGAGATCTAACAAGTCCATCCTGAAGGAGATCAACCCCGAATAGTCATTGGAAGGACTGATACGGAAGCTCCAATCCTTTGGCCACCTGATGCAAAGAACTGACTCATTGGAAAAGACCCCGATGCTGGGCAAGATTGAAGGCGGGAGGAGAAGGGGACGACAGAGGATGAGATGGTTGGATGGCATCACCAACTCGATGGATGGGAGGCAGGAGGCCGCCAGCCACACATAGGAGGGGCCGTACACGGGAGGAGGGCAGCGGGGAGGGCCGCCGGCGGCACACAGGAGGAGGGGCCGTACACGGGAGGAGGGCAGCGGGGAGGGCCGCCGGCGGCACACGGGCGGGCACGGGGTTAAACGACAGAAGAGATGCCACCGGGCGTCCTGGGATTAGTCTCTAAGTGGCACGACACGCCGGGCAGAGGCTGTGAGAGCCCAGAGGTCGCAACGCTGGTCTCGGTGTTGCTGTAAACTCCAGAGCCAAGTACCCCCGCTGCCGCGACCCTTCCGGGACCCTCCGGGGTGGCCGAGGCTGGCACTGTCCCGACTCTGATGAGCTGTGCAGAGCAGGTGGTCCGATGGGGTCTGCGTGCGGTGAGGTCACCGATGAGAGGACTGCCTTCTCCTCCAGGAACCTCACCTGCTTCCCAGGAGCCGCGCTTCAGACAAGGAGAGACAGCCGACGTTTACAGCCTTTCCTTGTGGGCCAAGCTCCTGTTTCTTATTACAGGATTGGAAATCCTTATGCCATCACAGCCCCAGTGGAGGGTGGGACTTAGAGTCATAATTATGTACGTGGTGTTTCTGTTAACTTGTTGCAGTCTCTGGACTTCCGAGCATAACCCGTGTCTCCTAGGAGGTGCCTGTCATGATGTCTGAAAGTGAAAAGTGAAAGTGAAGTCACTCAGCCGTGTCCGACTCTTTGCGACCCCGTGGACTGTAGCCTACCAGGCTTCTCCATCCATGGGATTTCCCAGGCAAGAATACTGGAGTGGGTTCCCATTTCCTTCTCCAGGGGATCTTCCCGACCCAGGGATCGAACCCGGGCCTCCTGCCTTGCAGGCAGACGCTTTAACCTCTGAGTCTGCTCTCTGTTTGTTTGTCCGTGTGGCTTTCCACCCCATTAGCTTCCTAACGGCAGGAAACACGCCTCACTCCTTTCCCAGCTCATCCCGAGCGCGGCCGAGAGCACCTGTTGAATGCACTGTGTCGCCGAAAACGGAAGACACAGTGGGTGTTCGGGTTTGGGGCCTCCCTTTGAACCCTAAAGCTAAAATTTACCAAAGGCTGGCCCTGCCCTGGGCGGGGAAGACTCCTGCCCCTCGAGAAGAGAGGGCGAGGGGCCCCAGTGGTCAGGACTGGGGACAGGTCGATCCCTCATCAGGGAGGTAAGATCCCACCAGCTGGGAGTCGGCGCCGCCAGAAAGAAAAAAAAAAGCAGGAGGAGAGGGAGGAACGGGCTGGTGACCTTAGGGAGGGGGGAGGACGTTCGCTCGATAGCCAGGTCCCTGGGATCCTACCGACCGCAGGACGGCGGATGGCGGAACTGGGCCGCCCTCACAAGACCGCAAAGTCCTCCTCTCAAGGGAGGGCCCCTGAGACCGCGAGTGTGCGTCTGCCCCGCGTGTGAGCACAAACGCACCTCACCGCGGGTCAGTGGGGTGGGGCTTGGCTGGGTGCAGAGCGGGCCTCACCGCTGCTGAGCAAGCATCTCGGGATAGATGTGTGGGGAGAGCAACGTGGAGA
>SJYT01066745.1:292645-347003 GCA_006410635.1 Cephalophus harveyi | reverse complement strand
GAGCTACTCTCACCTCGCTCAGAGACTCGCCTTTCCACCTGTCTCTTATACACATCTCATCCCGGGAGAGGCGCCAGGTGCGGGAGAACGCCCAGGCTGCGAGCCTGGGGTGCGGCCAGGCGGGGGCATGCCTGCGGGCACCGCCTTCCCGCTCACTCTGTCCTGTGTCCCTGCGCAGGTGGGATCGGCTGCGTCGGCCGGGACAGGGGCCAGGTCCGGAAGTGCCTGGATGCGGTGGAGATCTACAACCCGGACGGGGACTTCTGGAGAGAGGGGCCCCCGATGCCCACGCCCCTGCTCGCGCTGCGCTCCAACTCCACCAGCGCGGGTGCCGTGGATGGGAAGCTGTACGTCTGCGGGGGCTTCCACGGAGCAGGTACCCACGGGGCTGGAAATGCCGCGGCACCGCCCTTAAACGACCCCACCGACAGTCCCGAGAGCGGGGTGGGCTGAAAGGTTGCTGCTGAGCTGTGAAAGACGCCGGGATTCTTGGCCCCGGGAGCACAGGAATTCAATCCGGGGCCAGTGACGCGGCTTGATCGCTCAGAGCTTCTGTGTATTAAAAGTTTTATTACGGTATAAAAGAGATAGAGAGAGCTTCTGACACAGACATCAGAAAAGGGCAGAAAGCGTGGCCCCCTGCTAGTCTTTAGCTGGACGTTATATAGCTCCTAGCGGACTGCTAATTAGAAGGGAATGTCTCAAAGCTCGGAGGCTGGCACCAGGCCCCTCACCCACCCATGATGCATTGAGATAACCTTGGCACCAGGGGAGCTGTCCCGGGCCATCAAACGATCGACGTGAAATCTTTAAGGCAGATTTCCAAGCAGATACAGTTTTATTAGCACAGATTAGGAGAACAATGTGTGAGTGAAGCATCCTGGTTTGTCCAGTCGGTTCTGAGTCTTGGGCGGAACCGACTTGCAGACAGTCTAGGGTAAATACACGGTCCCTTGACACAGCTGAAGACAAACATTTCGATAAGGAAAACGCATTGCTCAGCTCAAGGTCTGAGAATAGTTAAGTTCAGGTGGAGCCAGGTGTTGTCATGGTGACACAGAATTTTAAGAGAAACCTCTTTTTAAATTTGTATCCAGAAGGGGAAAATCTTAACCCTTGTAGTTCGTTTCCTCCTGCCGCTTCAGAGAGAGAAAAAGAGAAAAAGTGTCTGACGCCCGCAGCCTGTTTCCTCCGTTTGGAGATCCCCGGCCTTCCTGCCTGTCACCCTCTCAGGAGACTGACTCAAAGTCGGTGACCTCCGACCTTGGGCCTTGACACCCTCGGAGCGGGGGCTGCCCCCTCCTCGGTGGGTGGGGTCGGGTCTGTAACGGGCCTGGCACACGGCGGCCTCGCAATGAGGAGTTGAACACGAGGGGTCGAGGAATGGGGAGGGAAGGCTGAGGTCCGATTGTCGAGCTTAAGCATACGAGGAGCTCACGGAACAAGAGTGACCCGTCCTCCGAAGAAAACTCTCGCTCCTGCACACAGCCACTCGCGACAGGGTGCTGGAAAGCACTTCTGAGACAACACCTGATCCACGCGTTCATCGCCAGGCTCCGTCTCCACAAATCTAACTGCCTCCGTTGTTGCAATCTGCGCTATGGATTTATAATTTTTAATGCAACAGGGAGAATCTTAAATATGCATAAATCTAATAAGCGGCTGTCTCCAGAGTTTGATTAGTTGCCCTGGTAACTAAGGCAGAAAGCACTCACACTGAAAGCGGCGAGAAGGCCCACTCTAGCCTCCCTAATGGGCGCTCGAGGCCAGGACAGGTCTAGGAAAAACATGCCTCCAGAGCCCTCACTACTTTGGACGCGCGCCAGATAAAAATGGCACAGCCCCTGAAGAGAGCCGAGCCCGCGGCACGCCTGCCCTCGGGTTGAAAGCACATAAATATGTTTAAGTTAAAGAATAAAGTTTCCATTAGCAATTAAGAGGCTTTGGAGATCCGTGAGCCCGACATGACGAGTGTGCCTTATTTTAGGCTCTTGATTCAAACAAATCTTCTGCAGAAAGATATTTTTTTCAGATAATCTAGGGAATCTGAACGTGGGCTGGAGTGTTAAATGGACTGCAGTATTAATACCATCTAATACTACACGGTATTAAGGAATTGGTAATTTTGTTAGGTCATGATGATAATGGTGTTGTAGGGGCTTTCCTGGCGGTTCAGACAGTAAAGAATCTGCCCGCAATGTGGGAGACCCAAGTTTGGGCCCCAGGAGGAAGGCATGGCAACCCACTCCAGTATTCTTGCCTGGGAAATCCCATGAACAGAGAAGCCTGGTGGGATACAGTCCAGGGGTTCGCAAAGAGTTGGACACGACCGAGGGCCTAACGCTTTCACTTTTTTCACTGTGGCTTTACATAAGAGAGGAAGAAAAGGAAAAACGTCATGGATGAGTAGAGACTGTGTCGAAGTTTTTATAGATGAAGATGATACGCTCTCTGAAATCTGTGCTAATCCACCCTAGGTGAAGGTGAAGTCGCTCAGTCGTGTCCGACTCTTTGCGATCCATCCATGGGATTCTCCAGGCAAGAATACTGGAGTGGATTGCCATTTCCTTCTCCAGGGGATCTTCCCGACCCAGGGATCGAACCCGGGTCTCCCACATTGGAGGCAGATGCTTTAACCTCTGAGCCACCAGGGAAGCCCAATCCACCCTAGCAAATATATATATTTTTTAATTGAACGGGGCCTGGGCGCTGGGGATGGCGAGAGTGGGTTCTACAGCACTGGTAAAGTGCGGGCCAGTTTTGCGGCTGGATAATGGCTACAGGGGCTTTACTTACTACATTTTTGCTTTCGTTCTGGCCACGTGGGCTGTGGGATCTTAGTTCCCCAACCAGGGATCAAACCTGGGCCCCTGGTGGTGAGAGCACGGAGCTCTAACCACGGGACTGCCCGAAGCCCATGTCTACTCATTTTTGTATGCTTGAAAGTCCCGGTAACAAGAAGCTTCCATTTTCCTCTCTCTATTTGTTCTTCATAGAATTTTCCAAAGTGTATTTTTTAATGGTTCTAATAGCTTTCATTATTATACTTTGGCCACCTGATGTGAAGAGCTGACTCACTGGAAAAGACCCTGATGCTGGGAAAGATTGAGGGTGGGAGGAGAAGGGGACGACAGAGGACGAGATGGCTGGATGGCATCACTGCCTCAACAGACATGAGTCTGAGCAAGCTCTGGGAGATGGTGATGGACAGGGAAGCCTGGCGTGCCGCAATCCGTGGGGTCGCAGAGTCGGACACGACTGAGCGGCTGAACACTAAAATATCTTGTATATTAACCGTCAGGTGCTCACAGATGGTTATAGATGGAGCCACGTTAAGGTGGCTCCTGCCGCAGCAGCAAGACCACCGGCAGGACAAGGAGATCTTGCCAGGATCCTCGTGGGCACCGCGAGTGTAGGGAGGCCTGGGAGTGGCAGGAGAGAGCCGTGCAGACCTCCCCCTTCCCCCTCCCTGCCTCTAGGCTCCCCTCCAGCAGCGCCGGAGCTCAGCAGCCACGGAGCTCAGCAGCGACCGACCGACGGAGCTCAGCGCTAATTGGGCAACGGGAAAAGGAAGAGCAAAGCACAGCACCCCGCTGCTCGCGGCCCTGCCCTCTGGCCGCTGGCTGCCGGCTTTCCCTGGAGCAGAAGGCAAGACGCAGGGCTGCCTCGGGACCTCCGGGGCAGTGGCCGGAGATCGGTGTCTAAGGATCCAGAAGACACACTGCTTCATCTCATTCCTTGTCTTATCTCCCTTTGTATCATATTGAGTTAGAGAATTGATATCCTGTTTCTCAAGACTGTCTGAGTCAACCTCTTCTCCTGGAACAATGATGGACTAATAATGCTTCCAGCCGGAGGGAAATGGGTTTATCAGGCAAGCTCTCAAAGTCCATTTTAGTTATTTGCTTCGAAGACAGTAGACTGTCCGGGACTGGATGAATGAGTTGTCACAGGGGCTTGTGGAGAGCAGAACAAGGTATTAATGCAGTTGCATGCTCGTGATGAACCAGGGATCTCAGGGTCGGACCCGGACGCCAGCGCTGACTTTTCTCTTCTTACGCGGCACGAGCCCGCGCGTCCCGCTTATTTACTCAGAAAACCAGTCAGGAAATTCCTCCGGCTTCTCCGGCGTCTCCGTGGCACACAGCCCGCCTGCCACTGCGGAGACATGGCAGAGAAGCGGGGCGGCTGCAGTCCGCAGGGTCGGAAGTTCGGACACGAGTGAGCAGCCGAGCGCAGCTCGATGGATACAGAGCATTTAGTAAATACAGTGGTAGGGTTTTGGTTAAAAAGGTGGGTGGGACACCTCTGTTTTCTCCCACACTCCCTGAGAAGAACAGTACGTGGAATGAACACGGTCAGACAGAAGGGGACGGGGGGCAGCGGCATTACAGAGCTGGAAGCACATAGGTGGGTGGATGAGTAACTGCCCGGACGCAGGAGTTCAGCGCTCACCTGGCAACAGGAAAAGGAAGCCCAAACACAGACCCCCGGGAGCGGATGCGAGGCTGCGGGAGGGGAGTGGGCTGACGGCTGACCACACGGGGACAGAGGCAGGAGGGAGCCCCCAGGCATGGCCTCCCACACGGAGCCAAACCCCTTCCTACACCCCAGCAAAGACAGGAGCTGAGGACGGGGCGGGGCGGGGGAGGTGATCAGTGACAAAAACGGGGAACTGACGAGAGCAGCCACATCCCGGACCTCGAGAGCATCAGCTCTCTCCCTGCTGTGGCTCCCAGACGTGGGCTATACCCTCTCATCAGGAGCCTGGACGATTCTACCCTGGGGATCGACCAGCAACCCCCCTCCCTGGAAACGGAAAGCAAACTCACCCCCTAAAGAACCTCACGGAAAAGGCTTCCGTCCCTCTATTACAGACAGCAAACAGCTGGGAGTCATCAGACCTCCGCGGAAAGCGTGTGCATAACAGAGAAATGAAAGCACAGAAATGAAGAAAAAGGCCGCAGGAAACGGGCTGTGCCAGGAGGAGACGCGTCCTGGGGGAGAAGAGAGAGAACGTGCGTCGGTGCCAGGGGGCTCCTGGAGGTCACGAGCGCGATGGGAAAGGAGTCTCCAGCAGGGAACCTGGGCCGCAGGGTGGAAGGGACATCTCGGCAACTGGAGAGGAAACAAGGGAAAGAGAGCATGTCCGCGACGTCCAGTATTTGAATAATAGGCGTTTTAGTAGAAAAGAAGGGAATAGAGACAATGGCTGGATGAAACACCCCTGCAGTACATGAGGAAAGCTTCCTGGACCTGAAGTCCCCCAGTGAAAGGAACCAGCCACCCCAGCGGAGCGGGAGGAAACGGACGTGAAGTGAAGCGGGATGCCGGGGACACAGGAGGGTCCCGAGAGTCCGGGAGAGAAAGGGCTCGTCTCGTAGAAAGGGTCGGGAATCAGAGGGGCCACCCTCAGGAAGCAGGACGCCGGGAGCCGGAAGAAGGGGAGGCCAGTGCCCTCACACGCCTGCGGGAAAGCCACCTTCTCCCCACACCGCCGTACCTGCCGAACCGCCAAGTGGGGGGCGCGTTTTCAGATGTGGGACCCGCTGTGTCTCCCAAAATCTGTCTGCCCCATTCCCTTCCATGAGGTTTTCCTTCACCAAAACCGAGCGTCCAAGCCAAGTAAGAGCAGGAGGTGGGCGCTTCCCTGGGTGGCTGAGACTCCGCGCGCCCAGCACAGGGGCCCAGGTCCGACCCCTTGTCAGGGAACTGATCCTGCAGGCTACAGTGGGGACTGAAGATGCTCCGTGGCACATACAGCCCAGGCCCAGCGCAGACAAACAAACACGTAGAAACAAGATCCTTTAAAAGAAGCGCAGCTGGGGGCCAGGAGACAGGCTCTGCAAGGGCACTCAGTCACGCTTACTGGCCAGCGCTGAAGCTCCCAGTTGCTGCGCTGGGGGCTCCCCTCCTACAGTGCAGCCCACTGGCTGCTCGGGTGCCACCTGCCACTCTCCGTGCTGCTGTGGGGCTTGGGGCTCAAGTTACTGGCAGCTTTAAAAATGCAGGTGCGTGGGTCCTTCCTCCAGACCCGGGAGCTTCGGGCCATCTGCCGGTATCCACGGAGCTGCAGCAAGCTCGCTAGCAGAGTCTCAGACGCTTCACAGTCCTTGCCCAGAGCCCCGGGACTCACCCGGGTCACAGACAGACCCCCAGCCTCTGCGTCCCACCCGCCAGCACAGGCTGAGAGGCCACGGCGACGGTTCAGAAAGACCAGCGCTCATGGCGCAGGGCGCCACGGACTCACCGGATACAGGAGACGAGGGAACGCTTCCAGCTCCTCTGATGAGGCCAGTGTTTCCCTGACACCAAAGCTGCACAGACATTGCAAGAAGACTACAGGCCACGATCCCGGAAGGAACACAGACGCCAAAGTCCTCAGGAAAAGACGGGCAAACCGAGCGCAGCAACGGGAGAAAGCTGTGTGCTGCGACCAAGCAGGACTTACCCCAGGCCCGAAAAGCCAGCTCACAAAGATTAATCAACGTGACAGACCATCAGTGTATTTGTAGAAGAAAGGACAAAATCAGGTTGATCATCTCCAGAGATGCAGAAAAAGAATCTGACAAAATCCAACACTTTCCATGGTATAAACACTCAAAACACGGGGATAGAACCCAATAAATGGCGTCTGTGAAACTCCACAGGTAGCATCAGACGTACAGCCAGACTTAAAGCTCTCCCGCAAGATCAGGAACAAGACAAGGACGCCCCCCCCAACTCCCCCCACCCCCACCCCATAACTTCTAGTCAACATTGTGCTAATCAGGGCAGTTAGGAAAGAAAACAAACAAAAGGCATTCAGACTGGAGAGGAATAGGTAACTGCCCAGGACATGGTATTTTCTTTGGGAAACCTGAAGGGACCCACCGGAAAAGCTGCGAGAGGGACTTGCCCGGTGCCCCATCGCTCGGGCACTCACCTTGCGGTGCAGGAGACGCGGGTTGGATCCCTGATCGTCGGGGAACCAAGATCCCACAGCAACGGGGCACCTAAGGCCACACGCCGCACGCGCAGAGAAGCCGGCTGCTGCAGAGAGGATCCCTGTGCTGCCACTGAGGACAGATGCAGGAAAGCGGATAAACATTCGCCAAAGAAAAGAGCCGCCGGAGCTCACACGCGCTCGTCAGGGCTGTGGGACGCGAGACGAATGCGCGTAAATCAGCCGTGTCTCCCTACGCTCCCGACTCCTCCAGAAATACCGGCGGGAGAGCGGCTCCAGGGCGGCCCCGGTGGTCCAGTGGCTCAGACGCTGCTCCCAGCGCAGAGCAGGGGGCCTGGGTCGACCCCTGGTCAGGGAACGCGGTCCCACACACCACAACTAAAGGTCCCGAGCGCTGTAACTAAGCACAGCCAACTAATCACTAAATGAATAGATTTTAAAAAAGAAAAACTTCCATTTATAATAGTATCAGAAATAATAAGGGGCTTCTCTAGAGGCTCAGACAGTAGCGAATCTGCCTGCAGTGTAGGAGACGAGGCTTTGATCCCTGGGTTGGGATGGTCCCCTGGAGAAGTGAAGGGCAACCCACTCCAGCATTCTTGCCTGGAAAATCCCACGGACAGATGAGCCTGGCGGGCCTCAGTCCATGGGGTTGCAAACAGTAACACACAGACACCCACAATGTGACTCCAAAAACCTCAGCACTTGTACAATGAAAACTGCACGTCATGAAAGACATGGAAAACCCCAATAAATGGTAAGACGTCACACACACACAAACTGACAAACTGATCCTAAAATGTACACGGAAATGCAAGGGACGCAGAGTGCTCAAAACCCTCTTGCGAAGGAACAAAGACGATTCCTACTTCCTAATCTCAAAGCAGGCAGTAATCACACACACAGTAATCGACGCCTGTGTGGTAGGGGCCCCGTGATAGACATGGAGATCAATGGAATGCATGTGAGAGTCCAGAATAAGGATCCCTTATTTTAATGGTCAATTTATTTTCAATAACAGTGCAAGACAATTCAATGGGGAAACGATCCCCTTTCCAGCAAATGGTGCAGGAATAATTGGACATCCACGTGCAATAATTGGATTTTCATTCATGTGCAAATGAATGAAGTTTGGACCTCACACAGGCACAAAAATGAACTCAAAATAGATCAACAACCTAATCCCAAGAGGAAAAACTATACACTTTCAGAAGAAAACATAGGTGCAAATCTTTTTGATCTTGAATTAGGCAATGGTTTCTTAATATAAACTTAAAGCACAACTGAGAAAAGACAGCTGCATTGTGCATCACATTTTAACTTCCGTGCTCCAGAGGGCAATGTCAAGAGAGTGAAAGTATCACCCACAGGATGGGAGAAAATATCACACATCTAATAAGAAACTTGTATCTGGAATCTGTTAAAGGTCTTGCTGCTGCTGCTAAGTCACTTCAGTCGTGTCCGACTCTGTGTGACCCCATAGACAGCAGCCCACCAGGCTCCCCTGTCCCTGGGATTCTCCAGGCAAGAACACTGGAGTGGGTTGCCATTTCCTTCTCCAATGCAAGAAAGGGAAAAGTGAAAAGGAAGTCGTTCAGTCGTGTCCGACTCTTAGCGACCCCATGGACTGCAGCCCACCAGGCTCCTCTGTCCATGGGATTTTCCAGGCAAGAGTACTGGAGTGGGGTGCCATTGCCTTCTCCGTTAAAGGTCTTACAACTTAATAATACAAAGAAAATGATTAGTAACACTCTTTAAAAAACTGGCGAAGAACCTGAATAGATACGTACCCAATGAAAATAAGAAATGGCCAAGGCCAGCCACATGACCAGGCACCGCTGCTGCTGCTGCTGCTGAGTCGCTTCAGTCGTGTCCGACTCTGTGTGACCCCATAGACGGCAGCCCACCAGGCTCCCCCATCCCTGGGATTCTCCAGGCAAGAACACTGGAGTGGGTTGCCATTTCCTTCTCCAATGCATGAAAGTGAAGTCGCTCAGTCGTGTCGGACCCTCAGCGACCCCATGGACTACAGCCCACCAGGCTCCTCCACCCATGGGATTTTCCAGGCGAGAGTACTGGAGTGGGGTGCAATCGCCTTCTCCGACCAGTCACTAGGGAAATGCAAATCAAAACCACAGTGAGATCATCCTTTACACCCACAAGTGTGATTGTAAAGAAAAGAAACAGATAATAACAAGTGTTGACAAGGATTGGAGAAATTGGAGCCTCATACATGGCTGGTGGGAATGTAAAATGGAGCAGCTTCTGTGGAATTTGAAACCTGAGGTTTTTGGAGTCACATCGTGTGTGTGTATGTGTGTGTGTGTGTGTGTGTGTGTGTGTGTGTGTGTGACTCTTTGTAACACCATGAACAGCAGCAATTCCCCTCCAAAGCACATAGACCAGAGAAATGAAAACATCTGTCCACACAAAACAGGCACAAGTGTTCAGAGCTGCAGGGTTTGCAGCAGGCAAAACACGGCCACCCTGAGTGTCTGTCAACTAACGATGGATAAGCCAACACGGGCCACCCGTACAGGGCTCCTTGGTGATAAAGGCATGAATGCTGACACCGGTTACAGCGTAAACCTTGAAAACATTGTGCTCGGGGAAAGATGGCAGTCACAGAAGACCCCAAATGAGTCCATTCATACGAAATGTCCAGAAAAGGCAAGTGTGTGGAGCTCGGATGTCAGGGGCTGGGGGAGGCGTGAGCAGGAACTTACTGCTCATGGGGGGACAGGGTTGCTTTCTGGGGGTGATGAAAATGCTCTCCGACCAGATGGCGGTGACAGCTGAGGCGGTTCAGTGAACACACTAAAAGCACTGAGTTACTCCCTTAAAAGAGATGACAAGGTGAGAGCTGGGCCATGAAGAAGGCTGGGCGCCAGGGAACTGGTGCTTCTGAACTGCGGTGCTGGAGAAGACTCCTGAGAGTCCCTTGGACTGCGAGGAGATCCAACCAGTCCATCCTAAAGGAAATCAGTCCTGATTATTCACTAGAAGGACTGATGCTGGAGCTGAAACTTCAATACTTTGGCCACCTGATCTGAAGAACTGACTCATTGGAAACACCCTGATGCTGGGAGGGATTGGGGGCAGGAGGAGAAGGGAATGACCGAGGATGAGATGGCTGGATGGCATCACCGACTTGATGGACGTGAGTTTGAGTGAACTCCGGGAGTTGGTGATGGACAGGGAGGCCTGGCGTGCTGTGGTCCATGAGATCGTAAGGAGTCAGACACGACTGAGCGACTGAACTGAAATGAATGTTTAAGAGTCAGAGAAAAATAAGAGAACATACTAGGAAAAATTATTAGAATGACTGTAGGTGTCTCCAACCAGAGACCAGAAGCCAATGGAGCAGAATCTAAGTACCGAACACACACACACACGCGCGCGCACACACACACACGCACACACACAACACACACAAACACAGACACGCACACACACACACCACACACATGCACGCACACACGCACACGCATGCGCACGCACACATACCACACACACACACATGCACACCACATGCACACATGCACACACACCACTCACACACACACCCCACACACACAATACACACGCACACACACACTCACACGCACACAGACACACGCACACACACACACACCACACACAGGTGCACACACCACACACACACCACACACATGCACACACACACCACACACACACCACACACACATACCACACACACACCACACACACGCACATGCTCACACACGCACACACACCACACGCACATGCACACACCACACACGCACACAAACACACACGCACACACACCACGCACACACACCACACACACGCGCACACACATGCGCACATGTGCACACGCGCACACATGCGCACACACATGCACACACGTACACGCTCACACACACCCACATGCGCGCGCACACACTCACATACACGCACGCACGCACACGTGCACGCACACACACACGTGCACACGCACGCACGCACACCACACACGTGCACACACACGCGCGCACGCGCACACACAGCCAGCTCTCTGGAATTACAAATCCAGCACAAACGTCCTCCAGAATTGAGGGCAAAATGATGATCAAACTGTCTCAGGCGGAGGAAAGCGAAGAGAACGCATTGCCAACAAGCCTGCTTTAAAGAGAGAGAGAGAGAGAAGGAGAATCCTCTGAACAAAGGGCAATGGGATCGCTGAGAAGACGTCGTGGAGGAGACAGAGACGCAGAGGAACCCGGTGGAGCTGGGCTAAACGCGGTGGGCGGCGCGTCTGCCTCTTGTGCGCGAGAATGGCAGCTGACAGGGGAAAAATTAGCATTGTCTGATCTGTTCTCAGTGTGGTTACTGTTACGCAGAGAGGGCTGTCTCTCTGTGGTGACAATTAAGTGGAAAGGGGTGGAGAGGCTGAGAGTCTAGATGCGGTGAGGGGAGCTCCCGCCTCCACTTACATGATGAGGTATAAACGCAAACAGTCTGTTCAAAGGTACTGCAACCCTTAGAACATCTACTAAAAAACAGCTGTAGAAAGAACATGCTTGATAAAAAAAATTTTTTTAAACAAAGACAAAAAAAGGAGGCTTAAAATCTCAAGATAAATTAAAATGGGATATTTAAAATATTCAAGCAACCCAGGACTTCCCCGGTGGTCCAGTGGCTGGGAATCTGCCTTCCAGTGCAGGGGACGCGGGCTTGATCCCTGATCAGGGAACTGAGATCCCATATGCCTCAGAGCAGCTAAGCCTGGGAGCTGGGACTGCTGAGCCCGCTGGTCTGGAGTCTGTGCCCCAAAAGAGGCGAGCCCACGCAACGCAGGAGAGACCCAGGGAAGCGGAAAAGAGAGAGAGAAATTCAAATAATCCAAGAATAAGAAGGGGGGACAGAGCAGAGCAGAAATAAGAGTTCAGGGGCTCGGGACGATCCCCGGAGGAGGAAAGGGTTCAGGGGCTCGGGACGACCCCCCGGAGGGGGAAAGGGTTCAGGGGCTCGGGGCGACCCCCCGGAGGGGGAAAGGGTTCAGGGGCTCGGGGCGACCCCCCGGAGGGGGAAAGGGTTCAGGGGCTCGGGGCGACCCCCCGGAGGGGGAAAGGGTTCAGGGGCTCGGGGCGACCCCCCGGAGGGGGAAAGGGTTCAGGGGCTCGGGGCGACCCCCCGGAGGGGGAAAGGGTTCAGGGGCTCGGGGCGACCCCCCGGAGGGGGAAAGGGTTCAGGGGCTCGGGGCGACCCCCCGGAGGGGGAAAGGGTTCAGGGGCTCGGGGCGACCCCCCGGAGGGGGAAAGGGTTCAGGGGCTCGGGGCGACCCCCCGGAGGGGGAAAGGGTTCAGGGGCTCGGGGCGACCCCCCGGAGGGGGAAAGGGTTCAGGGGCTCGGGGCGACCCCCCGGAGGGGGAAAGGGTTCAGGGGCTCGGGGCGACCCCCCGGAGGGGGAAAGGGTTCAGGGGCTCGGGGCGACCCCCCGGAGGGGGAAAGGGTTCAGGGGCTCGGGGCGACCCCCCGGAGGGGGAAAGGGTTCAGGGGCTCGGGGCGACCCCCCGGAGGGGGAAAGGGTTCAGGGGCTCGGGGCGACCCCCCGGAGGGGGAAAGGGTTCAGGGGCTCGGGGCGACCCCCCGGAGGGGGAAAGGGTTCAGGGGCTCGGGGCGACCCCCCGGAGGGGGAAAGGGTTCAGGGGCTCGGGGCGACCCCCCGGAGGGGGAAAGGGTTCAGGGGCTCGGGGCGACCCCCCGGAGGGGGAAAGGGTTCAGGGGCTCGGGGCGACCCCCCGGAGGGGGAAAGGGTTCAGGGGCTCGGGGCGACCCCCCGGAGGGGGAAAGGGTTCAGGGGCTCGGGGCCACCCCCTGGAGGGGGAAAGAGCAGCCAGTGCCCTTGCCTGGAGAATCGCGTGCACAGAGCAGCCTGGCGGCTACAGTCGCTGGGTCACAAAGAGCCGGTCGCGACTCCACACAAGGGTGAGCTTGGGGGACATGGTGCTAAGTGGGACAGTCCAGCCCAAAAAGCCATCCCTGTGTGGTCTCAGGGAGATGCGGACTCCAGAATAACCAAACTCACAGCAGCAGACAGTGGAGACGGGAGTGCTGGGGACTTGGGATGGGGCAGGGCAGACGGGGAGATGCTTCTTGGAAGGTCCAGACCTCCAGCTCCAAGCTGAGGGCGTTCCGGGATCTAAGGCCTGCTGGGGACTGCAGCTGACGGTACTGGGAGCCCCTGGCCATCCCCTGGCCAGGAGTTGGGATATCCCAGCCGCGGCCCAGGTTCAATCTCTGGTCAGGGAACTGAGATCCTAGAAGCCGTTTGGCCAAAAAAAAAAAAACAAACCCACAAAACCCAGAGAACAACACCGCTTCGTGTGCCCGCGATTCGCTAAGCGTTCTCAGCACACAAAGGGACCATGTGGGGTGAGGGGCGTGTGAAAAGCTTGACTGTGGGGACCATTCCACAGCGCGTGTACAACTCAGTCATCGCCCGTCTGCGTAACGCCTGAATGTGAGGTCCCACGCGGCCTTTCTCCGTTCCTGAAATGTCAGGAGCAGCGTGTCTGCCGCGGTGCGATGTTCGTGCTGTGAGCTGACTTGGAGCGCGGCGCCTTCTAGCGGAAGCTGTGCAACGGCGACGTCGGCCTCTGGCTTCAGCGCCGCCCTTCTCTGTCGCTTTTCAGATCGCCACGAGGTCATCTGCAAGGAGATCCTGGAGCTGGACCCCTGGGAGAACCAGTGGAACGTCGTGGCTGTCGACGTCCTCATGCACGACAGCTACGACGCCTGCCTGGTGGCCAGGATGAACCCCCGCGACCTCATCCCCCCGCCATCGGATCTGGTGGAGGAGGGCGGGGGGCGCTGAGGTCAGCGTCGCCCGGGGGCCTCCCGTGGTGTCTGTGGAGGCGGCACTGGGCGTGGGGCTCCACACGTACATCCGTCACCCAGGACACGTGCGCTTGCCTGCGTAGTGGCCCCCAAGCAGAGCAGCGCGTGCTGGGCGCCGCAGGGGATGTGGGTTATGCAGACAGAGGGGACCCAGCCTTTGCAATGTCTTCCCCGCGGTCGGAGGGTAAGGACGGAGCTGCCCGCTTCAGCCACAGTTGAGCAGTATCGGGAAACAGCCTTCTCTCAAAATATAATTTAGGAGTGTTGTTTGAGCAGCCCTTGGACACCCGTCTGTTCCACTCGTCATCTCTGCGCCGGGCTGGCCCCTCGGGGTGGACGTGCAGGCGGGCCCGGAAGCCCACTGCGTGCAGAGTGCATTCTGGTCGCTGTCCTTCACCCATCTCCCAAGGGTTCCACATGCACAAGCCTCTTACTTAAGCAGGAACAGTCAGTGGGTCCCCTCTGACTTCCGCAGGGGAGACCAGCGTAGACAGAGACAGCTTTGGAGCAGAGCCGGGGGGCTGTGTTGGAGTTCAGTTGCTCAGGCGTGTCCGACTCTTTGCCAGCCCGTGGCCTGCAGCACGCCAGGCCTCCCTGTCCATCACCAACTCCCGGGGTTTGCTCAGGCTCATGTCCATGGAGTCGGTGATGCCATCCAACCATCTCATCCTGTGTCGTCCCCTTCTCTCTCCTACAATCTTTCCCAGCACCAGGGTCTTTTCCAAGGCGTCGGTTTTTCACATCAGGTGGCCAAAGGATTGAAGCTTCAGCTTCAGCATCAGTCCTTCCAGTGAATATTCACAGTCGATTTCCTTTAGGATGGACTGGTGGGATCTAGACGTGACTCTGAACTCTGGGAGACAGTGGAGGACGGAGGAGCCTGGCGCGCTGCAGTGCCTGGGGTCGCAGAGCGGGACCTGACTTAGAGGCTGGGCGGCAGCGACAGCCTCCTCTCGCTGATGGGGTTAGCGACCCAGCCGCAAGCGCTTCCCTGTCTGCCCCGTTCTCGCCCGAGCTGAAGGCTGTCCCAGTGCATATTGGTCGGGGCGGGGGCGGGGGGGGGACTCAGAAAACCCGGACCGTTGCTGGTTCTCTTCCGTGTGAGACAGGATGGTTTGGGGCTGAGCAGGGCGCGCGGGGTGGGGCTGGGGTTAGTGGGTAGTGGCCCGGGCGCTGAAGCATCATCGTGCTCACTGACTTTATAGTGAGCAAGTGCTGTGAAATGAGTCATTAAATACGATCTCACTGGTGGGAAGTTGCGCTCATTTCGTTTCTCCTCCTGCGACTTAGGGTAGCTGTCATCTGAGGAGGGGGTGCTCAGCACTCCCCGGGCGGGAATCAGCGTCAGGGAGGACCGTCTTCAGGGACATCGGGAGACAGGCCCGGAGGCCAGGACATGGGCGGGTGGCCAGGGGCACGATGTGGTCCCGTCCCCAGGGCAGCCGAAGCCCCAGAGGAGATGGAACCAATCACAGAAGGCGCCCAAGGAGCAGAGGGAGAGACGGGGCCCGCAGAGACTGCGGGGCTGAGACGGGCGGCTGCCGCGGCCAGTGCCCGGGCGGGGGCGCAGCCTGGACCCTCGGAGTCTGGGGACGAGGCCGCGGGGACAGTGAGGGACAGGCCCCTCGCCCGCGGGGCGACCTCCAGTTGGCTCTAACAAGGGCCCCGGGTCTCAAAGGAGGAGGCTGGCACTACCCCCGAGGCGCCGTGTGAGTGACTCGCTTCCTGGAGCAAAGTGACCCTGACTGCGGGGGAGTGGGGGGTGCCGCCCAGGCTGGGGGGCCTGGGGGGCTCCCCCACGGGCAGCTGGACATTAGGGGCAGCCTGTGCCCAGGCCGCGCTCGGGAAGGGCGTGGCGGGCAGGGTGAGGGCAGGGGGCCACCTGGCCGGGCGCCCCCGGGCTGGGCTGGCGGGCCGGGAGCCCCGCGCGGCGAGGACGCGCGTGCGTGGAGCAGCTGCTCCCCCTGGCGGCGGCACCGGGCGCCAGCACGCGCGCCCTCCCGGAGGGCCGGGGGCCACCGCCTGGACGGCTGCGCTCGGGAGCAGCTCGGGCCTCGGGGAGACAGCCCGCACCGGGGATGAGCAAAAAAAAAAACAAAAAAAAAACCAACCCTGGGAGAACAGGGAAAGGGACGAGCAGGCTTCACAGAAAGGGCGCCTGCCGGGGAAAAGGAGCCCATCCGCTTGGATTCGGGAGCAGCGAGCCCACCCGGGAGGAGGGGCCGCTTCACGCCGTGCGGCCGGAGCGAGGCAGCCGCGGGGGCGCCGGGCTGGCCCCCCGTGGTGGACGTGCAGGCGGGCCCGGGCAGCCCCCGTGGCCTGAGCTCACGCTGAAAGCAGGGTTTCTGCGATGTGGGGTCAGGAAGTGACCCAGCGCCCAGGACAGGAGAATGCACGAGCGTCCAGGCACGGGCCTGCTTGCAAACCCCGGAGAAGTGAAGCAGATCCGAGCAGGCACGCGTCTGCGGGGGGTCGGGAGTAACCTCGGAAATAGAGCGCCGAGGGCAGACAGGCAGCGAACCGGAAACCGCGCAGCACCACGTGGTCGGGCTGGAAACACACACACACACACACACACACACACAGAGGAGCGCCCTGCGAGACTCAGAGACAGGCCTCATTGAAGCACAAGAGTAACAGTCTGTGGGGGACTCTGGGACCTGGCTGGCGGCCTGGAGGGAGGGGTACACGACGCTGGGGCGGCTCTGCGGGCTCAGGGCCCTCCGAGCGTTCCCGGGCCTCAGTGGCTCTGATCCACGCCATGCACAGCACGGGGTAGTATCTGTCTGTCCTGGGTGTTTCAGTTCAGTTCAGTCGCTCAGTTGTGTCTGACTCTTTGAGACCCATGGACTGCAGCACGCCAGGCCTCCCTGTCCATCGCCACCTCCTGGACTTTGCCCAAACTCCTGTCCGTGGAGTCGGCGATGCCGTCCAGCCATGCCACCCTCCGCCGTCCCCTCCTCCTCCGCCTTCAGTCCTTCCCAGCGCCAGGGTTTCCATGGCATCCCTCACCCTGTTCTCCACACTTCCTTTTACTTTTACGATACATTTTGTGATCATTTGGTTACAGCATTTCTCCGACCTTGTTTGGAGGGAGACCCACACAGCGAGCGCTCCCTGGACTAACCTGGCCTGGCGCCCACTGGTCAGCGTGTGGCCTTGGTCACTCAGCTTGCTGCGCTTGTTCAGCCTGGTGTCGGGGAGACGCTCCGACTGACCCTGTTGAGAGAAGTGAGGGAGTCAGTCCTCCAGAGTCGTCCGGGGCCTGTGATGAGCCCGGCAGGGGGCAAGGTGGACGCAGAGGCTTCGAGGCTGGGGGCAGGGGCGAGTGGGGCAGTGGGCTTCGCCGGACGGCCAGCAGCAACAGGCGCGCCCCGACACAGAGGCTCCTTCTCAGCAACCTTACAGCCTCCTGTGTCCAGTCCAGGCCCCCACGGGCACAGGTGTCCTTCCTTCTCTCCACGCTGAGCTCACCCCCCTTTACCCCTGAAAGAGCAGCCCTTCTCGGACAGTCGGGCAGGGGAGGCTGGAACCTAAGGGAGCGCTCGGTGGGCGGGGTGGTCCCCACACTTCAGGGTTCACAGCAGCAATAAGCAAACTTCCTGCGTCAAGAGCTGAATGGCTAGATGGTCTGAGTACAGTCTTTGCTGGTTTCTGTTGGGGGGGGGGTGTTTTCCACATCCTTTAAACGGGCAATTCTTGCACCGAGGCCTGTAGCATTAAAAAATCACTTGGGTGCGCACCCTAGGGACCTAGGCCCCAGCCCAGACACTCTGTCGGGAAGTCCGGGAGAAGGCCTGAGACCGCGTTTTCCAGGGCAGCCGCCTCCCTCTACCCCAGTCCCTGCCCTCCAGCTCACCCCACCCCTACCCAGACCCTCCTGGGGGAGATTGGGTCCCCTGGCCCCTCCCGTCCATCCCCTAGGACCCCAGGAAGGCCCACCAGGCCCGAGCCACCCAGATGCAGGCCTGGCGTCCCCTGCAGACCTGGTCCCTGCACCCCTGGCCTGGCCGGCCTGGCCTACAGCCGGCAGCCGGACGGGACGTGTGGCCGTGGCTCTCCTGGCCAAAGCCCAGCCCTGCCTGGTACGGGCAGCTGGCCTGCCCGCTCGGCTCTCCACCACCCGCTCGCGGTTCCCTTTCCTTCTTCCACCCTCATCCTGCAGGTTTTATTCCGTTCCTACATCTCAGCCAAGCAAGCAGAGGGCCGAGACCCCGATCAGTCTGCTCCGTGTCTTTCCATCGCCCCTCAGCTCGGGGAGGGAGGCCGAGGGACACGCAAACGACTCCCGGGGCGGCCAGCAGGGGGCACAGCTGAGCAGGGCCGGGATGGAGGAGTCGGAGGAGTTCAGGGTCCAGAGACGGAAAGCTGTACGCCCGGCTTCCAGAAACACCTTCCGCTGAGCCCAGGCCGGTGGGCATAAAGGAGGAATTTCCAGCAAAGAAAAAAAAAAAAAAAACAACCAGCCTCTGCGAAGGAGTCGAGCGATCATCGGCAGCAGAGAGAAGCGGGCCAGCGCAGCTCTGTAGCGGTTTCATGGAGATGAAATGGACACACGCAGCGCTCACCCACCGGCGGCGCCCAGTGACTCAGTCTCCAGAGCTGCGCACCCATCGCAGCGGCCAGCGCAGGGCATTATTACCACCCTGAAGCGAAATCCAAGCAGAGAAGGACGCAACAGGGAGACGACACTGGGGGCTGCGCCGCTGGAGTGGACAGACCTCCTGTGCGCTCTGACACAGCAGCTGAAATCAGCCTGCTGCTGCTAAGTCGTTTCAGTCGTGTCCGACTCTGTGCGACCCCATGAACTGCAGCCCACCAGGCTCCTCCGTCCATGGGATTTGCCAGGCAAGAGTACTGGAGTGGGGTGCCATTGCCTTCTCCAGAAATCAGCCTACTCGGGCTCATTAGAAAAAAAGAGACCCCCACACTTTGCAGGCGCCCCTTCACTTCCTCCATCCCCTCCCCACCCCTGGCAAACACTGACCTGGCCTCTGCCTCTGGGGACGGCCTGCTCTGGACGCGTGTGGCCCCGGACACTGGCTCTTCAGCCTACTCGGGCTCATTAGAAAAAAAGAGACCCCCACACTTTGCAGGCGCCCCTTCACTTCCTCCATCCCCTCCCCACCCCTGGCAAACACTGACCTGGCCTCTGCCTCTGGGGACGGCCTGCTCTGGACGCGTGTGGCCCCGGACACTGGCTCCTTTCACCGAGCACCACGTGTCCAGGGCTCAGCCAGGCTGAGGAAGAGTCAGCACTTCACTTCTTTCTGCTACAGCCAAAAGAACGGACCACCCTTTATCTTTATGTTTTTCAGTCACATCAGCGCACGTGGAAGCTCCCCGCACAGGAATCATACCGAAGCCCTCTGGGGTGGAAGCCCAGGACCTGAACCACTGGGCCACCAGGGAGCTTCCTATTTGCCTGTCTTTATTTCTCTCCTCCTCACTCACTGGGCGGCCGCCACTTTTTGACTCTTGTGAATATTGCTGCTAGGAACACTCCTGTGCAAATTTTTGTTTGAACATCTGTTTTTATTTCTTTGGGGCTTATATTTAAGCATGGAGTTCCTGGGTCAGCGGATAAAGAATGTGCCTGCAATGCAGAAGACACAGGAGATGCGGGTTCAATCCCTGGGTCCGGAAGATTCCCCTGGAGGAGGGCACGGCAACCCACTCCAGTACTCCTGTCTGGAGAATCCCATGGTCAAAGGAACCTGGCGGGATACAGTCCATGGGGTCGCAGAGAGTCGGACTTGACTGAGTGACTAAGCATGCAGGACAACCCACATGAAGAACATCTAACAGGTAAGCCATAAGCCGTTCTTTTGTTGACATTTAATCGTTAGTCATCTAGTCACTGAGGAACAGCCGTGTTTTCCGAAGTGTTGACTGCGTCTTAAGTTTCAACCAGGAGTGTGCCTGTAGGCAGCCCTGCATCTGGGGAAGTGACCAGGAGGCCTGGATAGGGCACTGGGTAGGCTGGTCACAGCTCTCCTTCCAAGGAGCAAGCGTCATTTAATTTCATGGCCACAGCCGCCATCTGCAGTGACTTTGGAGCCCCCAAAATAATCTGCCACTATTTCCATTGTTTCCTCATCTATTTGCCATGAGGTGATGGGCCCAGATGCCATGATCTTAGTTTTCTGAATGTTGAGTTTTAGAGCAACTTTTTCACTCTCCTCTTTTGCTTCTTCAAGAGGCTCTTTAGTTCTCCTTTGCTTTCTGCCGTAAGGGTCATGTCATCTGCATATCTGAGGTTGTTGATATTTCTCCCGGCAGTCTTGATTCCAGCTTGTGCTTATTCCAGCCCAGCGTTTCTCATGATATACTCTGCATAGAGACAATATACAGCCTTGACGTACTCCTTTTCCTATTGGACCCAGTCTGTTGTTTCATGTCCAGTTCTAACTGTTGTTTCCTGACCTGCAAACGGATTTCTCAGGAGACAGGTCAGGTGCTCCGGTATTCCCATCTCTTGAAGAATTTTCGTTTGTTGTGATCCACACAGTCAAAGGCTTTGGCATAGTCAATAAAGCAAACGTAGATAATTTTCTGAACTCTCTTGCTTTTTCTAATACAGGATGTTTAGCCAGAACTTACAAAGAATTGTCAAAACTCAATAAGAAAATCCAAACAATCCATCTTGTTAACTGGCAAAATGCCTGAAAAGATGGTAACCCCCCCCCAAAAAAACATCTACAGATGGCAAATCTGTGCATGAAAAGAGGCTCAATAGAATGAGTCAGCGGGAAAATGCAATTTAGAACCACAGTAAGAACTCAGAGCCTGTTACACACAGGGAGGGGCTTCCCTGGCGGCTCAGATGGTAAAGAATCTGCCTGCATGTGCAAGACCCTGGTTTGATCCCTGGATCGGGAAGATCCCCTGGAGAAGCAACTGGCATCCCCTCCAGCACTCTTGCCTGGAGAATCCCGTGGGCAGAGGAGTCTGGTGGGCTGCCGTCCATGGGGTCACAAAGAGTCGGACACGACTAGGCACCTCACCCACACACACAGAGTGAAGTACGTCAGAGAGAGAAAAGCAAGTACCGCAGAGTAACACACCTATGTGGGATCTGGACAAACGGCGCCGACGCACCGTCTGCAGGGCAGGGACAGACACACAGAGGTGGAGAGTGGACCTGCGGACACGGGCAGGGAAGGGGGGCGACCTGAGAGGAGCAGTGACGTGTGCACGCTGTCATGCGTGGGACAGCCAGCCGGTGGGAGGCCTCCGGGCGGCGCAGGGCGCTCACCGCGGGGCTGCGATGACCTGGGCGGCCCACGAGGCAGGGGCCTGTGGATCCCTACAGCCGGCGCCCGCTGTCCTGAGCAGAAGCTAGCGTGGCGCCGCACAGCGACACCCCCCGCGTAAGAGACACAGCGAGGCGCCGCGGGGGAGAGGCCGACAGCTTATCCGCAGCGACACCCCCTCGACACCCCCGCGTAAGAGACACAGCGAGGCGCCGCGGGGGAGAGGCTGACAGCTTATCCGCAGCGACACCCCCCGCGTGAGACACACAGCGAGGCGCCGCGGGGGAGAGGCCGACAGCTTATCCGCAGCCCGCCACGAGCAGCTGCTGGTGAGGCTGCGAGCAACTGGACCCTCGGGCGCGGCCGGTGGGTCTGCAGAGCTGTGAGGAGGCAAGCCCTGCAGACGGGCTCCAACAACGGGGCGAGTCTGGTGTCGGCCGAGCTGGAGGAGCCAGCCGCAGAGCCGACACGCTGCACGGCTGTGTTCATATGGAGGCGTGAGCGAAACACCGTGGGGACAGAAAACCCGTCCGTGGTCGGCAGGAGCTGGGTGGGGGTGGGGGGCGTGGACACAGAGGCGCCGCGGGCCCGACTCTTCTGTCTTGACTGCAGTGGTGGCTGGGGGTCTGCGCGCTCTCGTCACACGCTGCTCAGCTGTCCGGGAGGAAAGGTGGACTCTGGGGGCTCCCCTGGGGCTCATCGGCAAGAGAACCCGCTTGCCAGTGCAGCGGGCCCGAGTGCCACCCCTGGTCCAGGACGATCCCACAGGCGGCGGGGCAGCCGAGCCCGTGGGCCACACCTGCCGAGCCTGTGCCCCAGGGCCCAGGACCTGAGACAAGCACGGCCACCGCAAGGAGAGGCCCACGCGGCGACCACAGTAACCCTGCCTGCCGCAGCGACGGAGGCCCGGCACAGCCAAAAATACATAGAATGTTTAAAAAGAGCAAATCGCTGCACGCACAGCAACGCGGACTCTCCCAGACGTGCTTGAGGGAAACGAGCCAGACACACGAGGCGCCACGCGGAGGCTTGGTGCACGCAGAGCTCCTGAAGGTGCAGCGGGCATGGACGGCAGCAGAGGCTGGAGCAGCACGCACCCAGGGAGGCCTCGAAACTGGGCCACACAGGGAGCCTGTGGAGGCACCGAGGTCCCCGCCTCGGTCCTGGACGCGGCGACCCGAGTATCGATGCGTGGGAATGCTTTTCCTGCCGTGTATCTTACTTGGGCTCAGCGACACAGGTCCCAGCCGCCCTTGTGTGACGAGCGGCTGGAGTCCGGCCTACGAGAGCTACCTGGAAGTTTTGTGTGTGCAGTTTCTGGAGAGGGTCTTTAAAAGAAGGAATGCAACTCTCCCTTCCTCCGTCCTGCTGGCTGGCTGGAATGTAGATGCAAGACTGGTGCTTGAGCAGCTATGCTGGACAATGAGGTGTCGCAGGGACGGGGCAGAAGCAGAAGGGGCCTGGGCCTCTGAGACCATGGAGCCTGGTGGCCGCGCTAAGGCAGCTACCTCCAGGCTCCTGGAAACTGGCAAGAGAAACCAAGTGTCCAAGCTGTTGTTATTTGGGGTTTTCTGTAACAAGCAGCCAGACCTACTCCTAAGTGATACAGACACTGAGAAGGACACGTGAGCTCTAGAAGCCTGTGGCGGGTGGGCTGGACGGGAATGCCTGGGAATGCAGGAGGGCAGTTACTGGGCAATGCGTCCTGGCAGTGGACACTGGGCCGGAAGGCACTGCGGAGGTCGCGGTGGATGCGGACATGAGGACCACAATAGGGCAGTGAGGTGGGTTCAGATTTCCAGGAATTGGGAAAAGTGAGGGCTCTGTACAAACACGGCAGGAAGCAAGACGCGGAGGAGGTTTGTGAAGCAAGAGGGTGACCTTGATTTCCCTTCATCGACTCCTGAGCCAGCAGTGACTGACCAATGGGCGCCTGAAGAAGCACCCGGCATGCTGAGCGCTTCACGCCTCCCCTCCCCGAGTGCTCAGCACCAGATGCAGCTCAGGTGAGCTCGGCTCGGGCTACGCTACCGCCCTTGGTTCCGGGGCCCGTCAGAGACCTGGGCTCGAGGCCGTGCCTTCTGACTCCAAGTCTGAGCTCAGGATCCCGACGATGGCGCTCTTCCAACACCCTGGGTTGAGCACCAAGACCGCGGCGGGTCTCGAAGATGGAAGGTGACCCCCACCCCACGGGCCTGGATCTACCCACTGGGAGCCGCTGGCACTTGGCGACCCTTTCCCGCCGCGGGGCGCCTGGCGTCAGGCCCCCTTCTGTCCAAGTCCCTCCTGCACCCGAGAACAGACGCGCCCCCTCTGGTCTTCAGCCACTTCCCTTGGTGGCCCCCACCTCCTCCTGGGAGGAAACTGGGCTCGGGGAAGAGACGGGCAAAGCAGAGCAGCTGTCACGGCCCCCGACCCGACCCCCGGAGCCCGGTCACGCAGGACGCTGGGCTGCCCCAGCCCTCCGGCTCCCGGGGGCCCGACTCCCTCGGCAGACGCGCCCCGAAGCCCCTGGTGCCCGTTGCTTGCAGCCAGCGCAGAAGGGCCAGGGCCGGCCCACTGCTCAGAGCCCAGGGGCAGGGCAGCGCCCGGACCGGAGGCTCAGCCAGCCTGCACCCCAGGGCGACTCTCCGCTCGGGAGGCTGGCGGAGCCCCGACGCCCCCCCGAGACGCCGGGCCAGGGCCCCGGCAGAAGGTGCTGGGAGCAGCCGCTGTGCTCGGGGGCCCGCGGAGGACCAGGAACCCCCTGGGCCGCAGCCCGCTGCTGCCGCCCAGCTCCCAGCAAACACCAGTAAGATCTGGTCATTGAAAAGCTCCAACTTTTTTTCTCCTTTGTGCTGAGCCCAGTTCCACCTGCCCGCAGGAAGCCGCACGCAGGGCCCTCGCGCCCGTCACCTCAGAGGTCCTGGTGTAACGACCGCACAGACCCCCCGCCGCCTCGGCCGCGAGACATGCAGGGCGCAGACCCCCGCTCGCAAGAACGGCGGCCAGGGAGTGCGGGGTCCGGGGCGGTAGCCCACGCCTCTCCCTTCTTAAGGCAGAGGCTTCGTCTGCTTCTGAACTGACTCATGCGCGCTCTGTGAGCTCCAACCACCCCGGGCAGGAGGACCCTGGCCAGGGGCCAGCGCTAAAGGGTCAGGAACACGGATGGGCTTCGGTGGGCTGGAACCTGTTGGGAGCAACGTCGTCCAGGTAAGGAGGACACCCACCTGCAGAAAACCACAGGCGCCAGGCACAGGGGGAAGACCATGGGGACGGTGGGAATATTCTAGAAGGTATGGCTGGTCCTGCAGGCCAGGTCAGCCTGCATCCCGAGAGGCTCGCACACAGCCCTCTTCCATTCCAGCTGAGAACACGGGCCTTTCGTGTTTAAAATTATTATCACCTGCTTCAGCGTCAAACTAGGTGCAGCTCAACTTCAAGGAGCTTGGCCACACACGCCAAGGACTGGAAACAGTGTGCTGCTGCCGACCCGCCCAGAAGCGCCCAGAGTAAGAGGGTGTGGAGGCAACAGTTTGGCCGTGCCAAGGTCCATCCCAGTGTGATTTGTAACAAGAACAGAACAACAGTGAAGACTCTAAACCCCTAACTTCAGGGAGATGGCTATATATATATAAATAAAACACCGTGGATGTAACACCACTATATATCCCTGGAGGCACCTCCCATGAGTCGAATATTCAAATGTAGTTTATGGGAAGAAATGGTACTGATACGAGGAAAGCAGTACACGGTAACATTGAGAATACTTATCTAGATAGTAAAACTTTGAAAAATCAAAAATGATTTAAGATATAAAAGCGACACAGAAGACACGCGGTCGCGATCACATTGCCAATAGGTGCGGAGCGGGGACAAGAGACCGACCTTCTTTTCAGACGGGCAGGTGGCGGGAGATCTCCCGGCGCTGTCTGCGCGTTTACGCATCTTCTAACACCTTTAACGCCCTGAGTTACTTCATCATCAGAACAGGGCCGTCGTGTTTGCTGAGAACCCGTCTTCCTTCCAGCGAGAAGACACTGCTCTGCTGACCTCCACCCCATCACCGTCTCCTCCCTCCTTCCCGGTGAGACTCAGAGCCTGGCTAGACCCCCTCGCCCCGCGCCCAGCGACTGCCGTGGGGGAGAAGACGCCTCAGGACCACAAGCCCGGGCAGGCTTTTGGGGGCCCTGCCGCCCTCCTGGGTGGGGCCAGCCCGAGACGCCGGGCCTCTCGGAAAAACCGGAAAGCCTGGGCTTACGTTCTTCCCTGGCACCAGGCTGGGGTGAGTCAGGCTGCATCCTGATTCACTCTGCCCCGGTCCCCACCACCCGCAGTGAGCACCCAAGCGCGCTTCCCTCGTTTACAAGGCCCCAGGATTCACTCGCACCTGTGGGCCCAAGTGAGACCTGACACGCGTACGTTAGGACGCTTCCTTTTCCTGCTTTATGAAGGAAGACAGTTCAACAGGGAAGAATGAGGCTTAGCAGAAACACGCAGGGTGAGAGCGGCGGCTCTAGGCACCGGCTTCAGGCCAGCTGCAGCAACGGGACACCCGCCCTGCGGGCCAGCTGCTCACCCGTCCTGGATTTCATGAGCTTATAGGCAGTTTTGTCTCTTGTACTGGCCCTGAATTTGCCACTTGACCTGCTACCCTCAAACCCTCCCAATGATATTAACTGCTGTCTTATTCAACGTTCGCTGATTGTTCTGCTGTTCATGCTGGAGGAGGAAACAGAACAGGCTCTGTTTTGAAAGCAGGACTCCATCTTGGGCTGGACTGTGGACTCTTGAGCTATATGCCCAGTATCTACAGAAAAGACACCACCCGGAAAACCAGGCCCCCGGAAGGGAGAGCCCCAGGGCTCGTACCTAGACTCTCACCTGAAAGAATACCCTAAGTATCTGTGTCACCGAATAGAATCGTGCATTCTAGTGCGCTTACCGGGCCGTGACCACAGGCCTACTGATAACTGTCCACTGTTGGCCACCTAGGCTTGCGGCTTATGAACCACGGGTTAACTTTGATTGTGTCTTTCCTTTGTTCGGACTAGTTTCAGGGAATTTGAGGAGGTGGGTTTGAGCATGTACACTTAGGGCACATAAGGTTTTCACAGAAGCTGGCCGGGGTCCCTGGCTGAGAGGAGACTGTCCCAAGAGGCCCCGCCGGGGCAGTAAACCGCACTCCGCCACCTGCAGTCCTCCTGGGCAAGTCTGCGTCCCGGAGCGCGTGGCTACAGCAGTGTCCAGCCTCTGGCTTTCCTGCCCATCCAAGCTGAACCCCCAGGAGACAGACACAAGCTGGTCCCATAGTTCCTCAAGAGTCTGGAAGCATGAGGCGTCCCTGCGCACACACTTCATTCACCCGACACGGAAGCATATTTCCAGGAAGAGCATTTCCAGATCAACAGTGTTTGTGTCACGGTATTAAGAACATAAACTTAGCTGTGTGACTAGCATGCAGTCCAGGGTAACGAGTGACCTGTCAGTAATGATTTGCTTCTATGGAAATCAGGCTGAATGTGTTTGCACTTTAAATGTGGCTTCTGAGAGGGGATGAAGGTGTCACAGAGACGCTCAAGCCCAGGGACTGTCTGCAATATGCCGCCTGCCGGAAACAGCCCTCCTGGCAGAACGCTGTGGAGTCCGGTTCACCCCGTGGCCAGTGGCCCGCTTTGGGATGACAGGAAGCTGACTGTACACAAGCGTACCGCACGGTCCTCAGGAGAGACCACAGCCCCAGGTGGAGCCTCTCCTGGTCTCGCTGCTGTCAGCCTAGCAACCACCGCACGTTGCCTGCTCGCTCTCTCCCTCGCCTCCAGGTCTTCTCAGCTGCTCTGTCCGTGGGATTTCCCAGGCACGAACACTGGAGTGGATTGCCATCTCCCTCAAGGGGAATCTTCCCAACCTTCGGATCAAACCCTCATCTCCTGCGTGGGCAGGCAGATTCTTCACCACTGAGCCAGCAGGGAAATGTGTAAGTCTCTAGACCAGACTTAACTCTGTACATATTTAAGAGCTGACTTAGTCCTGGTCCAGTAAGTCCCATGTCTGGGCGTCCCTAGGGATAGCGTCTGTGGATGGCTCGTCTTCTGTGTGTGCACCGTAGTTTCTTTCCATTGCTGTTTCTTGGCATGTTTCTTCATGTGTTGCTGACAGCCGGGTGTTCTAAGCAAAATAAAGTAGCAACTCTGGAAGTCAGGCTCACTCCCCTCCCCGAGGCTGGCTTCAGCTTCTGTTGCTGTCTGTTGATTTACCTGAACTGACTCTGGAAAGCAATGTGTGAGCACTGAGATCAGACAGGGCTCGCGGTGTGCTGAGGGCCCGGCCCTGGGTAGGTCTGCCCAGGTCTCATGCCCGCTGTGGGGCCTCGAGGTCCGTGAGCCAGCACAGCGCCTCCCAGGCCTCCCTACAGCCTGGGGCACGCACCTGCTCCACTCCAAGGGAGGCCTCCCAGAAGAGCCGACGCTTTAGGGCTCCTCAAAGGCCCCTGGGCCCCGGTTTCCCATCCCCTCCTTCTCCTTTAAACTTCTGGCTTAAGCATTACTCACTCCCTTGGGCGGGCAGTTGTGATGTTAAACCACCGCTGGGGAAAAGGCTTTTTGCATTGGATGAACTCTGAGCTCCAAGTCAGTCCAAATAAAAACAGCTGTGCAAGTAGGGTCTTCCAGAGAACCTCCAGGCAACTCAAACAGCCTGAGACTAGAATATTCTCTTTTTCTCTTTTACAACTAAGTCACAAGTAACATTTCTGAAGTACCTTTTAACCCGCAGGCTTGATTTACTATCATGTTCAGCCTCAATCCGTGAAGCTTCACAAAGCAGTGGGCCAAATCTCAAGATTCACCTGAAAAGGTCACCGCTCATTTTCCCGCCATAACCCTTTTCATGTTCCCGACTAGACAGCCCAGCAGGCTCTCTCCTGGAATCGACACTTCGTTTGTTTCGGTGCACCCGCTTTTTATCTACATCCCTCGCAAACTCTCCTTTGCTTGTTATGCAAACTTAAGCCTACGCTTGGAATCCTATGGACAAGAGGAGCCTGGCTGGCTACAGACCATAGGGGTGGCAGAGGGTCTCCAAAATTCACGTTAAAGCCATAATCCTCCCCGCCAAATGTGATGGCTTCAGGAGGCGGGGCCTTCGGGAGGTCATCAGGGCTGGGTGAGGTGGGAAGGGTGGATGTCGTACAGACCTGAGCCCTTCTTTTGGGTCATTTCTTCTCAAAGTTTAAGAACCACCATGAGAACTTGCTGCAACACCACTTGCTCAGCCCCTTCTGCGCTGATTCTGAGTCAGACCCTGGGCCTGGGGACCTGCATTTCTACCAAGCTCTCAGGTAACACGAGCGCTTCCCCTCTGAGGCTCTCACTTCTTAGCTGGTGTTCGGCCCCAGCGGAGCGGCCAGTGTGCCGTGTGTCTTCTCGGGAGTCTCTGGCCGCGCGCCGGGGAGGGCATTCCAGCCTGCGTGCTGAGCATCAGCATTCATCCCCGCAGCGGGGGCCGTGGCTCACCAGGGCGGCCAGGGCCTCGGCGGCAGCTGCAGGGAAAGGTGCCCTTCGGCCGGCTGTCTCCCCCTCCCCGAGCAGGGGCCCTGCGTGGCTGAGCTGCTCTCCGTTACCCACCACAGTGCTGCGACCAGTCTGTGCCCGACAGCCCCAACGCGCTGCTTTCGGGAAGCAGAACTGGAGGAATGACTGCCAGGCGCTCCATGGTTTGAGGCACAGAGCTGGGGCTGATTTAACTCCTGCCGCTTCTTCACTCCTTGGCAGTAATGGAGTAAAGCCATTTGCAAGGATTTTAAATACAAATCTTGGGCTTCCCGGGTGGCACGCTGGTAAAGAATCTACCTGCCGGTGCAGGAGGATGAAGAGACACGGGTTTAATCCCTAGGCCAGGAGAATCCCCTGGAGGAGGAAATGGCAACCCAGTCAAGTATCCTTGCCTGGGAAATCCCAAGGACAGATGAGCCTAGCAGACTACAGTCCATGGGATCCCAAACAGTCAGACACAGCCGAGCACACACACGCAAGAGTCACCAGACCGCCTGCTTTCTCTGCTCTGAGGTCCCCCAGGAGAAGTCGGCAGTCTGCAACCCACAGCGCGTTCTCACAGGACCTGGTGCTGGCCCCCGATCTCAGACTCCCAGCCTCCAGAACTGTGAGAAATACAAGTCTTTTATTTAGAAGTCACCTAGCCAACGGTGTTTTGTTAACAGAAGCCAGACAGACTACAGCAATTTACATATGTTCAATCATTCCATAGTCATCAAAACGATGACAACTCTAACAGTTGAGCTATTTTTTCATAAAACTAAAATACTGATATTCCCATTTAAAACGTCTCTCATTAAAGGCCAACTCTCTGAAAACCTCTGCACTTCAGCTTCTATCAGAGCAAACACACAGCTTACCTGTTTCCAAACTGCTGCCACTGCTTCTGCACTTCAAACTGTCCATCAAGGTTCAATTTTATTAATTAATCCGCAGCTCTTTCTGATATTTGCATGACGCTGGTAAGAAATACAATTTGTTGGGAAAAGTACAAGAATTACTTAATTTAGATCTTGTATTGCTTTATCCAAAATTAAGTTCTATCACAAATTTTTTCACCTGAACCACGTTTTAACAGCATCGTGATGAAATGCACATATTTAGCACTTTGATCTTTTAACACATAACTTTTGAGCACTATTTGTAGCCAAAACTTGTCATTAGCACGAACTCAAATTCCTGGTTGAAAAAAAATGAAGTCACTTTTTATTCCAGGACTACAGATTTTATGTATTGAGTTGGCCAAAATGTTCATTTGGGTTTTCTGTAAAATCTCATGGAAAAATTCAAATGAACATTTTGGCCAACCCAACAATATGTATTTAACACGAGTTTTATTCTGTGCAGATTATTGCACAGAATCAAAGCAAGTTCCAGGCTGGGACTCACTACTATTTTAATTCCTTCTTTGTTCTGCAGACTAACAAGACTCAGATTTATATTTAGAAATATTAAAAATTATCCAGATTTTGTCATCTCTTCACTTTAGATAGTTGTTCTTAATATTTATAACACAATCTTAAGTGTATAGCACAAAAACCTGCATACTTGCTGCTACAGTTTAAAACAATTACACTGGGCAGACAAAATTTCAAGTCAGTGATTCTCCTCAAGCAATCTGCATTCTGTTAACACAAACAACTTAGCGACAGTCCCCTCAGTGACACAGACCAAACTGTGCCACGAATGTGCCTCAGATG
Organism: Cephalophus harveyi; assembly: GCA_006410635.1. Lineage (NCBI taxonomy): Eukaryota > Metazoa > Chordata > Mammalia > Artiodactyla > Bovidae > Cephalophus > Cephalophus harveyi. The sequence continues at coordinate 316,708 of SJYT01066745.1, read as the reverse complement.
TGGTTACAACAGCAGATTCATATTCTACGGTACTAACGTCCTAAAACTGTCAGCACAAACCACTGAGTTTATATGAAAATTTATACTAGCTAATTATAACAGTACAATTGTACAGGAGCAGTGATCAAAACCATCCCCAAGAAAAAGAAATGCAAGAAGGCAAAATGGCTGTCTGAGAAGGCTTTACAAATAGTTGAGAAAAGAAGAGAAGCCAAAGGCAAAGGAGAAAAGGAAAGATACACCCATCTGAACGCAGAGTTCCAGAGACCGGCAAGGAGGGATCAGAGAGCCTTCCTCAGAGAACAGTGCAAAAAACAGAGGAAAAGGACTAGAGAGCTCTTCAGGAAAATTAGAAACACCAAGGGAACTTTTCAGGCAAAGATGGGCTCAATAAAGGACAGAAACAGAATGGACCTAACAGAAGCAGAAGAGATTAAGATGGCAAGAATACACAGAAAAGCTATATAGAAAAGATCTTAAATGACCCAGATAACCACGACGGCATGATCACTCACCTAGAGTCAGACATCCTGGAGGGCAAAGTCAAGTGGGCCTTAGGAAGCATTACTACGAACAAAGCTAGTGGAGGTGATGGAATTCCACCTGATCTATTTCAAATCCTAAAAGATGATGCTATTAAAAGTGTTGCACTTAATATGCTAGCAAACTTGGAAAACTCAGCAGTGGCCACAGGACTGGAAAAAGTCAGTTTTCATTCCAATCTCAAAGAAGGGCAATACCAAAGAATATTCAAACTACCGCACAACTGCACTCGTTTCACATGCTAGCGAAGTAATGCTCAAAATCCTTCAAGCTAGGCTTCAACAGTACATGAACTGAGAACTTCCAGATGTACACGCTGGGTTTAGAAAAGGCAGAGGAACAGAGATCAAACTGCCAACATCCGCTGGATCATGGAAAAAAGAAAAGAGAATTCTAGAAAAACATCTGCTTCACTGACTATGCCAAAGCCTTTGACTCTGTGGATCACAACATACTGTGGAAAATTCTTAAAAGAGATGGGAATACCAGACTACCTTACCTGCCTCCTGTGAAACCTTTATGCAGGTCAGGAAGCAACAGTTAGAACTGGACATGGAACAGCAGACTGGCTCCAAGTCGGGAAAGGAGTGTATTGTTTGTACATTGTCACCATGCTCATTTAGCGTCTGTGCAGAGTACATCATATGAAATGCCAGGCTGGACGAAGCACGAGCTGGAATCAAGACTGCTAGAAGAAACAGCAATAACCTCAGATATCCAGATGACATTGCCCTAATGGCAAAAAGCGAAGAGGAATTAAAGAGCTTCTTGATGAAAGTGAAGAGAGTGCAAAAGCTGGTTTAAAACTCAACATTCAAAAAAACTAAGATCACGGCATCCAGTCGCATCACTTCACAGCAAACAGACAGGGAAACAACGGAAACCGTGCCAGACTTTCGTTTTCTTGGCTCCAAAATCACTGTGGACAGTTACTGCAGCCATGAAATTAAAAGACGCTTGCTCCTTGGAAGAAAAGCTATGACAAACCTAGACGAGGTATTAAAAAGGAGACACATTACTTTGCTGGCAAAGGTCCGTATAGTCACAGATATGGTTTTTCCAGCCGTCATGTATGGATGTGAGAGTTGGACCATAAAGAAGGCTGAGTGCCAAAAAACTGATGATGCTTTTGAGCTGCGGTGTTGGAGAAGACTCTTGAGAGTCCTTTGGAGAGCAAGGCGATCAAACCAGTCAATCCTAAATCAACCCTAAATATTCACTGGAAGGACTGATGCTGAAGCTCCAGTACTTTGGCCACCTGATGCAGAGCCGACTCATTTGAAAAGACCCTGATGCTGGGAAATACTGAAGGAAGAGAAGGGGATGACAGAGAATGAGACGGCTGGATGGCATCACCGGCTCAATGGATGGGAGTGTGCGCATAGTCTGGGAAACGGAGAAGGACATGGAAGCCTGGTGGCTGCAGTCCATGTGGTCACAAAGCACTGAATGAGCGACTGAACAGCAAGTACAATTACTAAGATAATTTTTACCACAAAGCGTTTCAACAGGCTCACCATCAGGATGGTGCAGGGTCATACGTGCTAAATACCAGCTCTGAGCCACCTGCTGAACTGTGTCCAGGGGCAGACACGAAACTGCAGCAGTTATGACAAAGGGGTCCCGCGGGAAGATGGGGCTGCTCTCAGAGGCAGGCCGAGGCGGGTCGGGCTGAACGTTTTCCTCTGGGGGATGCATAGCAACTGCTACCACACCTGGTCACTTCACTGAAATTCCTGCCCACCTTCTGCTGGCATTTGCATTTTCCAGCCACGGGTTAGGTTTCGAAAAAAGGACTTCCCGTCTTAGAAAAAACCCTGAGGGAAGATTTACAAATCCTGGCTACCTGCTAGAAACCGGAGGGAAGGGAAAAGAGAAATAGCCAACCCCTAAACTAAGACTGCAGAACGCCTCGCCACCCCTACTGCACCCGTCCCAGCTCCAGGCTGCGCGCGGGCACCTCGCCTAAGCCCGGGCAGCAGCGCCAGCCTGCTCCAGGCGCTGCCGGCACGGAGTCTCCTGCCGCAGGTCACCTCTCGTGAGAAATAGCCAACCCCTAAACTAAGACTGCAGAACGCCTCGCCACCCCTACTGCACCCGTCCCAGCTCCAGGCTGCGCGCGGGCACCTCGCCTAAGCCCGGGCAGCAGCGCCAGCCTGCTCCAGGCGCTGCCGGCACGGAGTCTCCTGCCGCAGGTCACCTCTCGCGTGCCACCGGCGATCCCAGCTGCTCAGACAGAAACCCCAAACTCCGCGTCCAGCAGCCCTGGCCCCGCCCAGCGGCCCGAGGGCCTTCAACCTTAGCGCTCCCCTGACACAGCCCTCCAAGCCGGCCTCCTCTCCCCGGGGACCCCGGGCAGCCCTCCAAGCCGGCCTCCTCTCCCCGGGGACCCCGGGCAGGCGCGGCGTCTGCCGGATCGCCACGGCGCCTTCCGGGCGCCTCCCCGGAGGGCCCTGGGCTCCCGCGGCCTCGCCCCGCCCCTCAGTCGGCGGGGCCCGCGCCGCCAGCGGCCGCGGGGTTGCTCCACGAGCCCACAGGACGCCCGTCGTCCCGCCGCCGCGCCCCCGCCGGGCGCCAGGCACCCAGCGGCCCCAGCACAGGCCCGCACTAAGGAGCTCCCGCTCTGCCCCCGCGACACCCGCTGCCGCTGCCCCACGCCGGCGCGGGGAACGCCTTCCGGGTTCCGGCACGCGGGCCCAACTGCGCAGGCGCACGCCCCCTGCCCGGCGGGCTCCGCGCCCCGCCCCGCCCCGCCCCGCCGGCCTCACTCCCGCCAGGCCGCGCGGCCCCGCGGCACGCCGGGAGTTGTGGTCTCGGCGCGGGCGGGGCGCGCGGGCGCGGCGCGTGGCCGGAAGCGGAAGCGGAAGCGGCCGCCGCGGCGCGAGCACTGACGTGTCTCTCGGCGAGGCGCGGCGCTCCCGAGCAGGCCCGGCGGCAGCGGAGCGGCACTCGGCGCGCGGCGGAGCCGGACTGCGACCTGGAGCCGAGCAGCCGCCGCCATGGGGAGTGAGTGCCTCGGGGCCGCGCGGGTCCCCGGCGGGGCGGCGCCCGGGGCGGCGCGGCCCGGCCCTGACGCTCCGCTCGTCTCCCCGCAGTCAAGTTCCTGGAGGTCATCAAGCCCTTCTGCGTCATCCTGCCCGAGATTCAGAAGCCGGAGCGCAAGGTGAGCTGGCGCGGGCCCGGGGCGCAGCGGCCCTGCGCGCCGCGTGGACGCCCTGCCGCCGGCTCCGGCCGGGCCGCGCCGGGCTTCGGCTGCAGCGGACTCGGGGGACCCTCCTCGGGCGGCCCGAGCCGGGGGGCTGCGCGGCCCCGACGAGCACCCTGGCCCGAGCGAGAGGCCTGGAGGGCCGCAGCCCCCGGCTCGAGCGCCTCTCCCTCCGCCCGCCCCAGGGAGCGGGGGGCCGGCTGTCCGCCTTCCTGGGGATGCGCCTTTTGTCCAGCTGCCGCGCGGAGCTGAGGGCAGGGATTTCACCGCGTGGAGCTGAGTCTCCCTTTGCCGTGTGCCCTCCTGAACTGAGAATGAGGGCACACTGCGACCCGTGTCTTCACAGCAGGTGCAGTAAAACGGGAGGTAGAGATGCAGACCTCTGCTGACTCTTCAGCAAGAGGTTTTGCACGTGCACAGCTTCGGGCCCAAACAGTGAGAGCTGCCAGTGTAAGCGAGGCCGTGGAGCAAGGAAGAACAGCTTCATCGGGTTCTTAACGGAGAACTAGTAGGAATATGCTTCTGTCCTCACGTTCTTTGCGTCTCCTCCACGGATGTGCTGGCTTTGAGGGGCTGATATGCAAAGGTGTGTGTGTGTTTGTGTGCGTGTCCCCAGCACAGTAGAAAGGGCCTGGCTCTGGAGGCAGGCTCGCCTGGGATCCACCCTCACGGCCTCTTCATGTGTGACCATGGCCTTGCGTGTGCCGAGTGTGGTGGGAGAGCCATAGAAGTTCGTGCAAGGTATGGCAGGGCTCCAGACGGAGTTAGCTCCGGAAGACAGTGTGTCTGATGGCAGACTTGAAGGAAGAATAGAAGTGTCCTTGAAGGAAAGGAAAGAAATTCTAATGGCATAAGGAGTACGGAGTCTGCTAAGGCAGAGAAGACCAGTGGGTGGGAGGGTGTTCGGTATTGATAGAACAAAAAGGGTGGGCAGGGAGCCAGACAGATTAGAAAATTGCTTTGGGGTAGGGTAGCGGTTGAGAGGATTCTGCCAAGAAAGCCAACTCCACAGGTAGGGGAGGCAAAACTGGGATAAACAGCTTTTTGATGTTTTGCTGCTGAATTTGGTTGCTTCCCGGAGAGGAGACTTGGTTATTTAGGAATGAGGAGTTCTATAAAGCGTGTCCGCTGTCTCTTCCCGTAAAGAATCGTTTCTAGCTTGATAATGTGACCGCTCAGCCTGGCAGGGTGCTGCTTTCCCTGGCTGCCTGCTGATTGCCTGGTGGGAAGGGGTGCGGGGAGCATCCTCAAGAGGAAGAGTTCTGTGGGCGCCCCCCAGCTGCACGCGGAGCGTCTCAGGGTCCAGTCTCCCCACCCTGGTGCGGTTGTCCTCTCGAGCCCTGTCTCCCGAGGGCAGCGCAGCGGCGCCGTAGCCCTGAGCTGGCCACAGAGCTGTGACTGCGGCTGCGTGCTCACTTAGAGCGAAGCTGAAACGGCGTCTCTGAAGAGCACGGTTTTGCTCCCTTGCTGCCCTCGCTCACGCGATGTTCCCGTGTTAGCCCCTTGGTCCGCAGCGCAGCTCCTGTGCTTCCGGAGCCTTTGAAGCCGGCCACTCTTGGCGTGCGGCCTGCAGGCGCCAAGCCGAGGGCGGGCAGGGCGTCCCAGCTTCCCCAGTGAAGAGGGGCTGGCAGGGCGTCCCAGCTTCCCCGGTGAAGAGGGGCTGGCAGGGCGTCCCAGCCTCCCCGGTGAAGAGGGGCTGGCAGGGCGTCCCAGCCTCCCCGGTGAAGAGGGGCTGGCAGGGCGCCTCAGCCTCCCCAGTGGCGCTTCTCCGTCCCCTGTAAGATGGTTCTGAGCAGTCCCCCGTCCTGCTTACACGCCTGAGGAGATGTGAACACGCTTGTGAAGCACTGCCCCAGTAGTGAGTGAGCCGGTTGAACGTGCAGTTCTCCGCACTCCTCCAGCGTATGTGACGGCGTTTTACCGTTAATCCGTGGAGAATGCTGGAGAATACACAGAGAAACACGGGTTGCCGATTAGTTGACTCCAGCACAGCAAGATTTTGTCCGTTACACACCCTTTCGAGTGAGAGGTGATGGTCCTGTGCTCTAAGGGCGGGTCTGGTTTAGGAGCCTCGTTCTGTTGCAGCGTTCTTTGATTGTGGGTCAGATCCTACACTGTTCATTGTGGACGGTTAAGAGCGCAGGCTTCCTACTCAAATCCATGACAGCTGTGGGATCTGCCAGTGAAGTCGCTCCGTCGTGTCTGACTCTTTGCGACCCCACGGACTGTAGTCTGCCAGGCTCCTCCATCCGTGGGATTTTCCAGGCAAGAGTCCTGGAGTGGGTAGCCATTCCCTTCTCCAGGGGATCTTCCCGACCCAGGGACGGAACCCGGGTCTCCCGCATTGTAGGCAGACGCTTTACCGTCTGAGCCACCAGGGAAGTCCGTTTTTCTAAGATTCAGTTTTCTTGTAAAAGCAAGGATAACATTATGTCGCGTGAAGATTAAATGAGGTGACGTGTATGCAGGTCTTTGCATCTGTGCCTTATATACCGAAAGGCTTCCCCTGTGGCTCTGTGGCAAAGGATCCTCCTGCATCGCAGGAGACGTGGGTTCAATCCCTGGGTCGGGAAGATCCCCTGGAGGAGGACGTGGCCACCCGCTCCAGCATTCTTGGCTGGGAGATTCCACGGCCAGAGGAGCCCGGCGGGCTATAGTCCGTGGGGCCACACAGAGCTGGATGAGGCTGAGCACACACGCACGCACACTCGCGTTGGGCGCCTGGCGGGCGCGTCCGCGGCTGCGCCCGTGAGCCAGGCCGGGCGCCTGGGCAGAGCCCACCCTGTCGCTCTTCTTGTGGCGGCGCCTCGCCGGCGGGGCTCGCTCCACCTGAAGCTGACCCACCGTCCTGGCCCGCTCTGCCCCGCTGCAGATCCAGTTCAAGGAGAAGGTGCTCTGGACCGCCATCACCCTCTTCATCTTCTTGGTGTGCTGCCAGGTAAGCCGGGCCTGGGGCTGCCGTCCGGGGCCCGGGCAGGGCGTGGGGGCCGGAAGCATGTGCCTGGCTACTCTCTGCTTGCTTCCAGATCCCCCTGTTTGGAATCATGTCTTCAGACTCAGCTGACCCTTTCTACTGGATGAGAGTGATCCTCGCCTCCAACAGAGGTAGGCTGGCCCCTGCACCCCACGCTGCGCGGGCTCGACGGGCGCATACAGCTACCTTACAGGCTTGGCTTTAGATGGAGTCCAGAGTGTTAGAGAGTGTTTGCAGGCTGTGCTAAAAACAGCCCTAGTGAGTTGACTTTGGCACCAAGCACGTCACCCTATTCAGAACTGCTCTGTATGCGGTACAAAACCTGTAACAAGAAGATAAGTCTACGTGGTAGGGGTTTCTAAAAGTGTGGGAAGACTAGAGTGCCTTTTAAGCAGCTGAAATCACGACATGTCTCTATTTCTCCGGGTTTGATAACATTCTTTAGAATATGTAATTTGTTTCTCCACTGTGTCTTGTCCGTCTCTACGGGTTACATGTACGTGTCCAAAGAAATAGATGCACAGACAATGTACTGTATACTCTAAACAGTTACCTGTTTGGGGTAAGGGTGGATTTTGAATGTTTATGCTGATACTGCTTTTGATTAACTCGTTTTAAAAATATGGTGGAAAATCACTTCTAAATCAGTGGGAAGCATAGCTTGTTTTAGTGTAATGGAAATAGAGGTTTACTCGAAACTAGATACCGTGGTATGGCCCTCATCTCCAGACTCTGGAAATTATTCTCACGTTACCGTTTTTTGTTAACTGATGAAGAGACAAACCTATCTTCTCTCTGTACAACCAGCGTGAATCTGTTTTCGTGCATTTAAGCGTAGCAGCCCGTTTAGGTGCCACGTGACTTCCTAAGCGGAATGCTCCCTGGCAGACTAAACAGAACGATCGCCTTGCCCTCTCACTGCCGATGCTTGGGGGCTGCTCTCTGACCTAGATGCTGAGGGCAGACGAGCACGTGGGCTTCTGCTGGGGCACACAGTGCAGCTGTGTGTGGTCATTTTCTTACCAGCGTCTTGGTTCTCCACACTGACGTCAACTGTGTTTTGCCCCCTTCCTCAGGCACGCTGATGGAGCTGGGCATCTCACCCATCGTCACCTCCGGCCTCATCATGCAGCTCTTGGCTGGCGCCAAGATAATTGAGGTTGGTGACACCCCGAAGGACCGAGCCCTCTTCAATGGAGCCCAGAAGCGTGAGTGGGACCGTAAATGACGTTCAGATGTCTGTAGTTGAGAATTTGAATTTGCTACGAAGTTTGGGTCATCAACAATTGGCTTGGGGTTTTTTGGGGGCAGGGTTGGCTGTCTTTGGCAGGAGTGGGGGCATCGCTGCTGTAATCCCCTCGGCCCTCCAGCCCTGTGTGGCCTGTGTTAGCAAGAGGACATTTGCGAGGGGCTGGAGCAGGCAGAGGAAGGGCGTCGCTGCCCAAGGCTGGAGGGCCCGCCGTCCACCATCGCCCTGTCCTTCCCACTTAGAAGCAGAGCTGTGGTAAGAATTCATTTGAATATTGTGTGTAAAAAACCAGTGCCTGGCCAGTGGTAGTGCCTGGCAGGGTGATGTTTCTCCTTGTGGGCGATTAAGAGGACTCACTTTGGAGGAGTGATGGTCCTCTCGGCTTAGCTCTGCCGTGTGCCAGCTGGGTGGCGCTGGGCACTTAGATCCAGCTCGTGCCCCAGTTTCTTCACCTGTAAAAACGGGGAGAATGGCGTTTTCCCAGTAGTAGATCATCAGCGGCACTCGTAACAGTGGCCAGTCATCAGAATTAGCCAGGTGAAGCCTGACTGTGGATTGACAGGTATTAATCAGGAAACAGTAATTACACTTTCCTGCCCAGCCGTATTTCCTCCCACACCAGCGTGTTTTAAGATCTTAAGTTAGTAGGTTAAAGAGCTGAGCACAAAAGATTAATCTAGTTGACACTTGTCAGTTTCAGACACAAACCAGGATTTTAGAATATATGTGCATTATTTTTCAGAACTATAGATCAGCTATTTTCTCTTTGGTCTTGGACTTTATGAAAACATTTTTTTCTGCTCTTTTTCTGCCTTAAGAATTTGGTCTTATTGAGCACTTTTAAAAAGTCAAAAAGGGACTGTATGTGACAGGCACTTTGGAGTAAAATATATGTATTTTGGGGGGGGGGTGGCAAACGTAAGCCGAAAAGCCGGAGGTGAGTCCCAGTCCCACACTAAGGCCCATGCAGTGCCGTGGGATCCAGCAAAAGTGTGTGGGCTCCATCGTGCATCCCGGTGGAACATAGTGAATGATACAGGATGCAAGACTGTCCATAAAAAGGAAAGCTTCCTTTAGGAGAGCTCCGGGAGAGCTGTGTGGCGGGGGAGCGGGCTGAGTGGATTGGTGGCATGATAGGTTTTCCTTAAATAATGCATTAAATGCAAACTGGGAAGGCTCGCCTGCTCGCCGAGTCGGTGTTTGGTGCCCTGAAGCGCGAGCCTGTCAGGTGGCCTGGGCGAGTGCCCCTGGAACCTGGGCCCCAGGTGATGACCGCAGTGTGGCGTGCAGGTTGGGGACGTCCCTGAGTTGCCTTCGCGTCTTTCCTAAGCTGGGTGGTGATGCTTCAGGCCTCTCCCCCGGCCCGTCACTGAAAGGAGATGCGTCGAGGAGGCGGCGGAACTGAGAGCGCCCACCAGCTCTGTCCCGAGCTGGAGTCACCGAGCGTTGCTGTCACTTTGTCGGTGTGGCCGAGCTCCCTGGGGGCAGGGTCTGTGGGCCTCACCTTTGTCCTCCTGGCCTGGAGCTGGCGTCTGGTCGCCATGTCCTCCAGGACCGCGTGCTGGCCCCGGGCATGCAGCTCTCCTCTCGTCCGCAGTGTTCGGCATGACCATCACCATCGGGCAGTCCATTGTGTACGTGATGACGGGGATGTACGGGGACCCGTCCGAAATGGGCGCCGGAGTCTGCCTGCTCATCACCATACAGGTAGCGCTGGGCCAGCACCGCGGCCGAGGCTCCCTACACCTGCCCCTACCAGACAGCAGAGCCGAGGCAGGCTGAGAGAAGCTTCCTGAGAAGAGGCCCGGTTCCCTTCTGAGTTCACAGAGCAGCCCCCAACGCGGGCGTGCCCTCTGCCTTCAGGGGTTCCCGTGGAGAAGCCAGCTCCCAGGGAAGGGCAGACCCATGCTGTGGGGAGCATGCATGCAGGCTCTTGAGGTTTCTGTGCTTTTTATTTCTTAATACCGACAGCTCTTTGTGGCTGGCCTGATTGTTCTGCTTCTGGATGAACTTCTGCAAAAGGGGTATGGCTTGGGCTCTGGGATCTCCCTGTTCATCGCCACGAACATCTGCGAGACCATCGTGTGGAAGGCGTTCAGCCCCACCACCGTCAACACCGGCCGAGGTGAGGCCCTGGCGCCTGCGGGCGGGGTACGGTGAACAGCACGCGCCCCCGTGTCGGGAGAGGCACCTGCGGGCAGGGTTCAGTGCACAGCACCCGTGCTCCCCCATTCCAGGGGAGAGGCGCCCGTGGGTGGGGTTCGGTGAACAGCACCCGCGCGCCCCTGTGTCAGGGGAGAGGTGCCCGTGGGCAGGGTTCAGTGCACAGCACCCACGCTAGTGACAGAGTTTTATTTCAATGAAAAATAACCTGAGTTTCTTAGAGAGATTTAGTGAAAGTACACTACTGTACGTGATGACGGGGATGTACGGGGACCCGTCCGAGATGGGCGCCGGAGTCTTCCTGCTCATCACCATACAGCTCTTTGTGGCTGGCCTGATTGTTCTGCTTCTGGATGAACTTCTGCAAAAGGGGTATGGCTTGGGCTCTGGGATCTCCCTGTTCATCGCCACGAACATCTGCGAGACCATCGTGTGGAAGGCGTTCAGCCCCACCACCGTCAACACCGGCCGAGGTGAGGCCCTGGCGCCTGCGGGCGGGGTACGGTGAACAGCACGCGCCCCCGTGTCGGGAGAGGCACCTGCGGGCAGGGTTCAGTGCACAGCACCCGTGCTCCCCCATTCCAGGGGAGAGGCGCCCGTGGGTGGGGTTCGGTGAACAGCACCCGCGCGCCCCTGTGTCAGGGGAGAGGTGCCCGTGGGCAGGGTTCAGTGCACAGCACCCACGCTCCCCCATTTCAGGGGGAGAGGTGCCCGTGAGCAGGGTTTGGTGAACAGCACGCGCCCCCGTGTCAGGGGAGAGGTGCCGCGTGGGTGGGGTTTGGTGAACAGCACGCACCCCCATTTCAGGGGAGAGGCGCCCGCGGGCAGGGTTCGGTGAACAGCACCCGCGCGCCCCCGTTTCAGGGGAGGTCGGTCGGTCTTCGGTGCGCCGCTTCTGGCTTTTCTGTCCGTGTACCTGTGAAGGTTCTGAAGACGTGGGTTTCTGCTGCCACCGATGTGTCCCTTGCATGTTTCTCCCGCAGAGCACGTTGCAAACACTGGCCCCGCCGGGACAGCCTGCCCCGCCTGGCTTGGCACAGCCTGGCCGTCCCTGCTCGGGTGGGGCAGCTCTCCCAGCAGGGCTTCCCCATGGACACCCAGTTGCTTCCAGCCTCTGCACGGGGCAGCTTTGTCAAAGAGGCAGGGATGTGGGCGCTCGCAAGCTGAGCTCAGGTCCTGGCCGCACCCTTGGCTGCCAGGATTAAATGACAAATGACAGGAGCTTACGGGACCCAGGCTCACAGCAGGTGCACGGTGAATGTAAGGTCACAGAGGGCGTGTTCAAGAAAAAGTTCTGAATGTTCAGGGAAGTGTGACTTCCTAGGAAAGGCTTTTTCATCACTAAACGCGCTCTTCACTCGGGAGAGGCCCAGGAGAAGCAAACATTTGACTGTTTTCTTTCAAGTAAGTGCCGGAAACAACCCCTGGCCTCCAGAACCCACGCAGTCTCGTCATTAGACTGAACTAGGTCCCCACACCAGTGAAGGCTGCTCCCGCTCTTTGCCTTGAGCCGCTGGTGGGCATGCTCTGCCCTGGCCCTCTTCCTGGCTCTGCTGCTGGCCTGCCCCCGCGGACGCGCTCGGGGGCCGTGAGCGCCGACAGCAGTCAGCCGTGAGTGGGCACACGCGCCCTCCTCCCGGCTTGGCTTCGGGGTGGGGAGCGGAGAGCCTGAGCCTGCCTCGTCTGGACAGCTTGACCACAGCTGAGTGCTGTGCTGCCAGGGAGCCCCCAGGGACGTGGGGTTAGCCGCTCTGAGCCCCCCAGGCAGGTCCCCTTAAACTGGAGCTCCCCAGACACCGCCGTCCAGAGGCGTGAGTCGCTCGGTCGTGTCTGCCTCTTTGCAGCCCCATGGACTGTAGCCCGCCAGGCTCCTCTGCCCATGGGATTCGCCAGGCAGGAGTCCTGGAGCAGGCTGCCACTTCTGGATGGCATTTTCTTGACCCAGGGCTGGAGCCCTTGTCTCCCGCGCTGCAGGCTGACTCTCTGCTGGTGGAGCCACCAGGCAAGCCTGGCGCCCCCCACGCCTGGTGTCCATTGACTCTCAGGCTGCAGAAGGGAGATCAGCTGATTCAGACGGAAGACTAGCCCCCTCTGCAGGGGGGTCTGCAGAACGGAAGCGAGGGCTGAGAGGCCCCACTGTGGTTCCCAGAGCAGCACCGTGTGCCCCGGAGCCAACCCCTTCTCGGTTCCGGCCTCCGGGGTGCTCGCGGCCGCCCTGAGCTCCTTCCTCTGCCCTCGCCCGGAACAGGAATGGAGTTTGAGGGCGCCGTCATCGCGCTGTTTCACCTGCTGGCCACCCGCGCCGACAAGGTCCGAGCCCTGCGGGAGGCCTTCTACCGCCAGAACCTCCCCAACCTCATGAACCTCATCGCCACCATCTTTGTCTTTGCGGTGGTCATCTATTTCCAGGTGGGTTCAGAGCCAGCCCTGGGGAGGCAGGAGGGTCTGCATTTCCCATGCCCACCCCCCCGGGGTGGCGTGAACCATTGCATAGCAGTGAAACGAGCAGCTGGCGTTTGACGGAGGGCGCCCCGTGGACTTACGGGAACCTGCCTGAACTGACGAGCTGAGGCCGAGCCGGTTTCACGGTCTTAATCCAAGAGAAGTGAGAGGAATCTCAGTCTGAGCCCTTGCTGCCGCTCACCCAGGCTTGCAGGTGGCTGTAGAGGCAGCTTCCTGTCCTCGCGGGAGCTGTCCACTCTGGCGCTGAGTCTGCATGACTTCTGGACAGGATTTCCTGTCCTCGCGGGAGCTGTCCACTCTGGCGCTGAGTCTGCATGACTGCTGGGCCCGAGACTCGGCGGCCTGTTGCTCTGCTGCGGTCGCTCAGCCGCTCTGTCCTGGCGCGCAGGTGCTGAGGGCTGAGCACGCCTGCTCCGTTAGTTGCTGTGGTTAACGACAGGCTGGCTCCTCAGGGTCTTGGGGTTTGATTGTTGAGGTTTTATTTTAAATATTCTGAACTCCGTTCTAGGTCCTGGGAGATTTTTTTTTTTTTTAAACACACACATAAAGGAAGCCCTTTTTATTTTCCAAGGGTTTCAGAGGCACAGGTTGTATTCACAGAAAGGTAGAGAAGCCTGGCTTCTCTGCAGTGAGTGAGGGCCTCCGAGAAGGGCCCTGTGGGCGCGGGGCTCGCGCGGGGCGGCCGTGGAGGCGGGAGGGCGCTGGCCGCCCGCGGAGAGCGCTTCCTGTGTCTCCCACGTTGGGGCACCTCTAATGCGGTGGACTTTTGTTTTCTGACAGAAACACTGCTGTGCTGGGGTGCATTTCAAGCAGCTTTTCTGGACCCTTCTGGTCATCTGCTCCTGAGCGTGGGGCGGGTTGGGGCGTGGAGGCCCGGGTCTGCGCGAGGCTCGAGCGCGCGGTGAGACCCTGCCTCTGCTTGGCTCCTCAGGGCTTCCGCGTCGACCTGCCCATCAAGTCGGCGCGCTACCGGGGCCAGTACAACACCTACCCCATCAAGCTCTTCTACACGTCCAACATCCCCATCATCCTGCAGTCCGCCCTCGTCTCCAACCTGTACGTCATCTCCCAGATGCTGTCCGCCCGCTTCAGCGGCAACCTGCTGGTCAGCCTGCTGGGCACCTGGTCTGTAAGTGCGGCGGCACCCGGGGCCCGGGCGGGCGGCGCCGGGTGAGGGCTCGGGCTGGGCCGCGCTGGCGCCCGTGGGCCTCGCTCAGGGCCAGCGTCGTTTACCCCGAGGTGCTTTCTGGTTGTGCTGGGCACAGGTTCCGTGGCATTTCTCTGGGGGGGACAGCTGCCCCGAGGGCCCCTGCTCGGAACTGTCTGTGCTGAGCTGGGGTGACGAGCGGCGCTCACCGCTCCCTGAAATCCCCCCAGGACACCTCCTCCGGCGGGCCGGCGAGGGCCTACCCCGTGGGGGGCCTCTGCTACTACCTGTCCCCGCCCGAGTCGTTCGGCTCTGTCCTGGAAGACCCCGTCCACGCCGTGGTGTACATCGTGTTCATGCTGGGCTCCTGCGCCTTCTTCTCCAAGACGTGGATCGAGGTCTCGGGCTCCTCCGCCAAGGACGTGAGTAGCCCTTGCCGTCTCTGGGAGGAGGCTGACGCAGAACCAGCGTCCTGGCCTGCGGCTGGAGGGAGAGGGCTCAGCTTGGCTCTCCTCCTGGGGTGGGCCTCTGAACACACGGCAGTTAGTCCTTGCTAGGGCCAGTTCCAAAGCGTTAGCGACCGTGGCCGGACCCCGGGTAGATGAAGCCGTGCGCGTCTGGGAAGCAGCCGGCAGGGTGAGCTAGCTTTCCTTTCCGCCTCCTGGGCGGTGGCTTCACAGCGTGCGGGTGCTGGGGGCGCTGCGTCCGGTGGCGTGCTGAGGCTCTGCCTGGGCCTGGACTCACGTTGTCCTCCCGGGTGGGCGTCACACAGGTTGCAAAGCAGCTGAAGGAACAGCAGATGGTGATGAGGGGCCACCGAGAGACGTCCATGGTCCACGAGCTCAACCGGTGAGTGCCGGCGCCGAGGCTGCCGGGAGCCAGCAGGGCGGCTCAGCGCCTCAGCCCCTCCCCGCGAGGGGCAGCCCGGGCGGGGAGACCGGGGCTCGTGGCGGACGCTGTGCTGGGGGTGCTGACCGAGAGGGCGGGTTCTCTGGCAGGGTTCTGTGGGGCACTCCAGGAGGAGCGTGGGGGGTCAGGCGTCTCGGGGGCGTCCAAGTGCAGGTGAGGTCAGAGAGGCCGGCGGAGGCCGCTGGGAGGGGCCGGTGTGCGGAAGGCCTGTGCCGGAGGCCGCGACCGCCGGGCGGGGCGCGGGGGCTGCACTCGTGGGAGGTTGAGGAGGCTGCGGCGGTCTGCAGGCCTCTCCCCTCACGGCGGGGCTGCCCCGTGGGCAGCAGGGTGGGCCATAGTGAGCGCCTTAGACCCCTAAGCCACCTTATTCCAGCCCGCTCTCCCTCGGCACGTGAACGCGCGCACGAGCGTGACTGGCTTCCTGTAGAGCGGTTTCCGGGCTGGGGTCTGTAGTCAGGGCCAGGTCCGTCCTGGGGACCACAGCTCGCCTGCCTCGACCACAGGCAGTCAGTGTGGCAAACGCCGGGTCATTTTCTGATGCCTCACAGAGGGGGTAAGCGGTCCTCGCTGGAGGGACCTGCCTGATGAAATCCTAATTCCTTTACAGTCTCTCGTTCCTTGTTCCCTCAAACCTCCTGAGAACAGGCGGGTGGCAGGGGCACAAATGAGGGACTCTGGAGAGGCTGCTCCTCAGCATGTCCCAAAGCCAGGGGGGGATCTTCTGTCCTTTTTCTTCTCTGCCCCAAGGATGAGACCAATGAAATTGTGAGCACTGGTCAGGTATTTATCAAATTTTCCGGCAGGCTATGAAGGGTATTCCTTGGCACGTTCTTCCCACTGCTTTTTCTTCCTGTCCTTCAGCTCTCTCCCGGGACTCAAGCTCAGCCAAAACTAATGAAACTCAGGCCCTGATGTCTCATTGCAAAAATTCATTGAGAGACAAAGCGATAAGAGGTGGATGAGGGCTTCCCTGGTGGCTCAGAGGTTAAAGCGTCTGCCTCCAATGCGGGAGACCCGGGTTCGATCCCTGGGTTGGGAAGATCCCCTGGAGAAGGAAATGGCAATCCACTCCAGTATTCTTGCCTGGAGAATCCCATGGACGGAGGAACCTGGTAGGCTACAGTCCACTGGGTCGCAAAGAGTCGGACACGACTGAGCGACTTCACCTCGACAGAGGGGGTGGGCCGTTGCGCTCATTCCTTTAAGAGTTCTGGGTTTACAGTGCTGTTCAGAAGAAATGCAACGAAAGGTCACAAGGAGACGTTTTATGTGCCTGTCTTCAAAAGCTTTTGTGGCGTTTTTCGACGTCTCTGTTTGGACTGGTCCTGTTTCAGTAGCTGCCAGTGCCTCGTGTGCCAGCTTACTGGCCAGCAAGCCCTAGTCTAGGCCGTTAGGCTGCCCGAGCAGACGAAACCCGACGGGGTGGTGGAGGGGCCCCGAGGGGTCGGGGGCCTCAGGCAGAGGCCAGCGGGTTGCTGCACAGCTGCCCCCGCAGCCTGGGTCAGGCCCAGGGCTCCGGGCGGCCCGTGGCTGACGCGCGCCCCTCCCCAGGTACATCCCCACGGCCGCGGCCTTCGGCGGGCTGTGCATCGGGGCCCTCTCGGTTCTGGCTGACTTCTTGGGCGCCATCGGGTCTGGAACCGGGATCCTGCTGGCGGTCACCATCATCTACCAGTACTTTGAGATCTTCGTGAAGGAACAGAGCGAGGTCGGCAGTATGGGGGCCCTGCTGTTCTGAGCTGCAGCTCCGGGCCCGGCAGAGGCGGCGTGCCCCACCGCGGCCGAGAGCGGACGGGAGCCGCGCTGCAGGACCTGTCTCGGGCGCTGCTGAGGCGCAAGGACTTCGGCTCAGTCGTGTGCTTGAGTTTCATATTCTTTTCATTCCACTTTGTAAAGTGCTAGAAATTTTCCAGTTTGAAATTCTGCTTTTCGCTCTGGCGTTGGCGGCGGAGCTGTAGAAGTGGGGTCTTGCTCAGCTGGCCGCCAGAGGCGGGGCCAGGCTGCCAGCGGCCCCGTGTCCACGCCACTTCCGCGTTAGCCTTTGCCCCTTCTCAGCGTTGCTGGCGACCGCAGCAGTCTCGGCTGCCCCCTCGAAGGGAGCGTCTCGTTGGTTAGAAGCACAATGTTGTTGAAACGTCTCTGTCTCGGGGCAGGAGGGCGGGCCCCTGGTGCCTGACGGCGGCTCGCCGGCGCATGCCCGTCACAGTCCGGCCAGAACATCTGGTTTAAAACGGTTTCTCTGGAAGACAATCATTTTCCCTTTTGAAATTAGTTGTTTCCTCCAAACTAGAGAGATGAATTTCCAGAAGACCCTCCTGGCCCATCGGTGCGTCTCTCTGTGGGCTGACCTGGTGTCCCGGGTGTGGAGCCAGGCTGTGATCCACAGCTCTGCAGCCGCACCGGGCTGAGCTCAGTCTGTTGTGCAGAGGACCCTGGGCTGCCAGTGGTCCAGTTGCCCTGGCCATCACTGAACTTGCTCTCCGTACTGCGTCCCCGCCACCCGCCCCTCAAGAGGGGAGGAGCTGTGACCGGCCCCCCACACTACCTTCTAGGCTGAAGACTTCCCACTTGTATTTTTTTAGAACATTTTTACTGTACTTAGGACCAAACACAAGTGAAGTAAATGATGGGATGCCTCTGATTTCCACTGTCACCAGAACTGCCCAGCAGATCCACCGTGACATCATGGTCAGACATTGGTTTTTGGCTAAGTTTCATCCATGTTTGATATAAAGAGACAGTTATGTCTGAGACAAATTCTTTTTGCAATAATAGGTGATGTAGGTCTCAGGAATCCCCGCCTTCTCAAGGCCTGAGGGAAGCCCCTCCTGGGGACCAGCAGCTAGGTGCTGCAGCCTGAGGGAGCCCCCTGGGTGCGCGCTGCCCCTTGGAGACCAGCCCCACCAGCAGCGGGCACAGAGCCAGTAGAGGCGGCCACTTTGGCGCCCGTCCGAGTCCAAGGGGCTCCGAGACTCACTGGCTGTGCTGCCCAGGGAACAGACCAACCGAGGGACGAGGAGACGTGCCCAGCACCACCTGGCGGGTGGACAGCAGAGCCCGGATGGGCCCCGGGCCGCCCCCCTCGGCCAGGACACCCACCCCACCACACGCGGCCTTGTTCGACCCAGTCCCACGGGGAGATCCGACGCCCACGGGCCTGCCGCAACTCTGGCCACGCACGGCTTGGGCGCCTGGCCCGCAGTCACCGGTCACGGCGGCGGGCTGACCCCGACTTCCAGGGACTGTCACTGTGGACGCCCCAGCGGCATGACCGAGATCAGGCGAATAAGAGACAAATAAAGCCGACTTTTTACAAGCTGCCTGGTGGTGGTCTCTCGGTTTGCAGTTCTGTTGCCGACGCCAGTGAGGAGGAGGGCGCGGCCTTGGCCACCTTCGGGGGCACAGGGCTGGTGTGAGGCGTGAGTCCCAGCTGTGCATGGGGTGCCCAGGGCTCCCCCTCGGTGGGAACCTGGAAGGCTTTGCTGTCCAGGTGTCTGGTGCCGCGCGCGTGCGGGCCACTCCAGCCCCCCCAGGAACGGGCGGTGGGCCGACGGCAGCTTCCCGCAGTTCGAGTCCAGGCCTTGGCTGTGGCGCGTGTCCTTCCCCCCCTGGTGGCTGACAGACTGTCGCCTCGGCGGTCTCCACTCTGCCTTGGACCCCCAGCACTGGGGGCACCGGTGGCAGGCGCGATGGCCGCTCCCTGGGATGTGCCGTACAGAAGACTTTCCAGCAGTTTCCATCCAGCTGAACGGTAGGCGTTTCCACAGTGACATGAGCCCGTGTTGTGAGCTGTTGCTCTCGTCCAGACAAGGCCACCCCCCAGGCCCTCCACACCCGCTTCCTCAGGGGCCCCTGAGGACACGTGGACAGGGCCTTCCTCCTGAGCTGTCCACATGGAGCCCTGGCCCTCATCTCATCCGGGAGACACCTCCGAGGGGTGTGCCAGCAAGGCAGGTGGGACCCTGGAGCCCTGGGGGGGCGGGTGCTTGGGCCTGGCCTGCAGAAGCGGGCGCTGGAGCATGAGAGGCGGGGTGCCCGTCACAGCCCGAAGCGCGGCAGCCCTCCCGACCTGGCAGGTGGGCTCTGCCTGTGGCGGAACAGAGCCCTGAGCCCCCTGCCCTCACTCACTCCCCACTAGAGGCCCTTCTGGAGGGTGGGCTCTTCCCTCCCCAGCGGAGAAGAGACGCCCTGGGAAGCTCCTGCAGGCGCCTCTGCTGGGCAAGGAGAGGGGCCTGGGGAAGGCCGCCACCCCTCCACGTGGGAGCCTCCTGGGGCGTGCCCAGCCGCCCTGCCCCAGGCCCACTGCCACCCTCCACCCCTGCCTGGCCCACACCCTCCCCGCCTGCTCTCCTGAAGGCCTTCACTGGGCCAGCTCCCCACCAGGCTGAGTCCTCAGGGAGCTCGCGCAGGGGAGATGGGTGGGCGTGTGTTCCTGTCCAAGGGTCAGCAGAAGGCTCCGCACCGACCTCAACACGAGCTAGTGCTGGGTTCCAGACAGTCCCATGGGGTCCCCTGGGCTGTGCCCCCACCTCTCCTGCCCCGAAGCAGACGCGGGGCACGGGGGTGGGCATCGCACTGCCCCGATCGGTATATATGTGAACATGGATAAAAAAAAGTGCAAAGCAGTGGAGGTGAAAAAGCTCCCTAATGAGAATGCTAGAAAGCAGAGGGTGGCTGACGCCCGGTGGCAAGGGAGGTTTTCTCAGTTAAAGCCGGGTTCAGGAAGGTTCCCTGATGCCCTTTGCCCCGTGGGCATTTGGACGCACGCTCCTCCCCTGCCCCTCCATGGGCTTGGCCTCCGTCGTGGGGCAGGACGGCCACCCCGGCGGCGGCGCTGGGCGCGGGCGGCGCGCGGGGGCGCTGTGGCCTCGCAGGGGCGGGGGCCGCGCGGCCGCCGCCGCCGAGACTCGGGAAACGGGGAGGGGGGCCTGGTGCGAGCCCGGCCGCTGCTCGCCGCGTCACCGCCTCGGGGAGGCCCTCCGAGCCGCCCCCGCGCGCACGGGGCCAGGAGAGAATGCGGGCGATCGGGCCAGACCCCAGGGCTCCAGACGCCGGGCCGTGGGGAGAGGCTGGCGGCCCGCGGGCGGAGGCCCAAAGATGTGTATAAGAGACAGGCCTCGCTCAGGGCCAGCGTCGTTTACCCCGAGGTGCTTTCTGGTTGTGCTGGGCACAGGTTCCGTGGCATTTCTCTGGGGGGGACAGCTGCCCCGAGGGCCCCTGCTCGGAACTGTCTGTGCTGAGCTGGGGTGACGAGCGGCGCTTCCCCGCGCCCAGCGACCGCCGGCCCCGTGCGCGCGCGTGCGTCCCCCGCACCGCCGCGTCCCCATTAATCACACGGCGACGGCGATGTCGAGCGGGCGGCCGGCGGGCGCCCATCGGCGCATCTTATCGCGCCGGCCCAGCCGCCGCGCGCGCCGCCCATTGATCGCGCCGGCCGGGCCGGGGTCAGCGCGGGCCCGGCGCCTGACAGCGCATCCATCGCCGCAGACGCGCGCTGACGGCGGCCCGGGCGGCACGGCCTGGCCATTAATCACCGCGCCTGCCGCGAGTGACGGCCAGGGTGACGGGGCCAGCCGGCGACAGCCAGCCCTGCGGCCGCCCCGGCACCCCTTCGCCGGGGCCGGCTGTCCCCAGGAAACGGAGGCAGGGCGAGGACTGGATGAGTGGACCCCGTTCTACTCTCAGCCGGCCTGCTTCCAGACGCCAAAGGGCAGGGCGAGGCTGAGACAGAGCGGGAAACCAGCGCCCCATCCCCGTTGCCCAGCCCTGCCTGCACCTCATCCAAGAGAGGGCCTGGGGACAGCGAGGGCCGGCACACCCTTCCTGGAAGTAGTGGACATTCAGGAAAAGGCCCAGACCCCTGCCGGCCCTCTCCCATCTCCAGCCTGTGGGCCTCACTGAGGGGTCCAGCTGCAGGGGACCTCCAGCCTTCCTAGACGAGCTGTCAGGACCAGGAGGGCAAGGCCCAGCACCCAGCCACTTCCGGCTCCTGCTGGATGAAGTGTGGCCTCCTCTTCCTCCAAGACGGACAGGGGTCGGGACTTCTCTGAATCTTCTCTGAATCTCCGTAAATGGAGTGCCTGATGCAGCCACACCAGACCCCCCAAGTCTGCACACCAACCCATCTTCACAGGAGGAGCCCAAAGCTCCAGAAGCAGAGGGATCAAGGCCAAGGGTCAAAGACAACCCGAGCTGCGTCTCCATTTTATTAGAAAGACGGTTGACAAGGGTCTGCTAGCCAAGAAGTCACCACCATCTGTTTAGTTCTAAAAACCAATATCCTCTAAGAACCAATCTTGGGGGTGTGACCTGAGAGGTGTGGTGAAAATACGTGGGCTGAGGACATGGAAGCAGGGCCTCCCTTTCAGGAGCCCTCGGGCCCTGGGCCCTGGTGTGCCCTCCTGGCCGTCAGCACGGGAGCAGGGAGCTGGGGCGCAGGCAGCTCACCTAGCCGGCTTCCTGGGGGGCACCCAGGGCGCCTGGGGCCAGAGCCTGGAAGATCAGCCACTTCCTATGAACAGCCCCTCCCTGCCTCCCGTTAACATCACAACCGTTCTTCATGTCAGAGCTGAAATCGTGCAAAAAATGGGGCTGCTGTAATTGTTGGTAGATTGTGTGTCAGCCAGATAAGATGTAACAAATATTTCCCTCCCGACCAGGGTCTGTTTCCCTCTTGGTAATGGATGGAGAAACTTCTCATAGTCGGCGAGGGATTGGTCGTAAAAACTTCGCCTGGAAGATTAATGTAATAATCACAAGCTTTGCTGGGAAAAATAGGAGGGAAATTAACCCAGCCTTCCTACCTGTCCAGACCCGTCCCCCTCACCGTGAGTGCCGACAGACGAGCAGACCATCTCTCTGGGCCCCACCAAGGCCAGGAGACCTGGGGAGTGTAAACAGGGGGCAGTGAACACGCGCCCACCCTCCCCAGGGCTCGAGGGCCCACCCCCCGACAGCGCGGCGCAGTGAGGAGCACGGCCCCCAACCCCCGATGAGCCGGCGCTAGCTGGGCAGGGGACCCTCAGTCCGATCCGGGGGCTGCTGCGAGCACGCGGGAGGCGCGCGGCCCCGCGGCAGGGCGAGCTGTCGCTGCGTCTTCATCTTCGGTTCACGCTTCCGTGGGCCCAGCACGGCTTAAGCTGGGAGACCAGAGATGTGGGCGCGGACGCGGGGCAGAGAAGCCAGCTAAGGCCAGAGCGCCTGGCCCTGGCCTCGGGAAGCACCCCACCACGCCCCGAGCCCATGTCCCTCACACCCCCCGCCTCAGGACCCCATGCTGGGGAGCAGCAGGGCCCACACAAGACCCATGCCGGCCGCGGGGGTTCGAGGACCCCGGCACTCTGCCCGCCTGCCTGCATTCCCGCTCAGGCTCCGGTGATGGGGGTGCGTGCAGGCCGACTTAGAGCGGTGCTCGAGATTCCCGTCTCGGTGGGTCCCTCGCGCGCGCACGAGGGCGCCCGGAGACCCTGCCCGTGAGGCGCTGCTCGTGTGCTGTGCGTGGCCTCCGGTGAGCAGCGGGCGCGGGGACCAGGGCCGGCCCGGCAGAGCGCGCCGGGTTCCTCCTTCCCGGCAAGGACACCCAGGTGGCGTCTGCCCACGCTCCGCGGCCCTCCCTCCCGGGGCCTGACAAAAGACGTCGCCCCAGTGGCGGGGGCATGGCTCAGGGACACAGGGCCCAGCTGAAAGGAATCCCGGTGATCAAAGCTGAACAACGTGAGCAACAAAACGACGTCGTACTGGGTTATAACCCCGAAGCATATAATAACAACCCAGGGGCTTCCCTGGTGGTCCAGTGGCTAAGTCTCAGGGCTCCCAACACAGGGGGCCGTGTTCAAGCCCTGGTTGGGGAACTCCATGCTGCAACCAAGACCCAATGCAGCCAAATAAATAATAAAAGTAAAAAATCCAGAAGTCCATCTTGACACAAGAGAACAGATGATCTCCAGGGCACAGACACTCCGCCTCCAGGAGGTGAAGTGAAGGTGCCGCCCCCGGGGAGGGCTGGGCTGAGAGACGCCTTCCAAGGAGGACGGGGAGGAAGGCCCACCTGGGCCAGGGGGCCCCGCCAGCGGGCACAGCCGACAGGGCCTGACGGAAGAGCCCAGTGCTCTTCTCCTAGTGGCCCTTAATCCCAGTTTCATCACGAGAAAAACACCAAACCAGCCCCACGCAGGGCGCTACGACAGAGTACCTGACCAGCTCTGCTCAAAAGGGTCTGGGTCACCGGAGACGAGGAAGCCCCAGACGTGACATGGTGCTGGGTGGCTCCTGGGGTGGACAGCGGACAGCTGACCGCCGAGGACACGTGCAGAGCCCAGGGTGTGCGCCGCGGGCTCAGAGCACACGGCTCGCGCGCGCGGCGGCGAGAGGTTGGTGGCCAGGGACCGCGGGGCCGTCCTCACAGCCCCCCACCTCTCCAGCTGCTCCAAAGCACAGAGGTCCCTTGTTACAGATTAAGGGAGTCATATCACCAAAATCACCTGTCAGGGTTTATTAGAAAACACACCAGCGGCAGGGCGCCTTCAGAGCGGCCGTGGGAGGAGCCACACTAACTTAAAGGGAACGTTTTCCATGCCGACCTCAGAGCGCTGCTGTCCGCTGGGCGGGGACAGCACCCGGCGTGGCTGGAGCCTCCTGTCCACGGCCGGCCCGGGGCCTGGCTGACCGCAGTGCCGGTGCAGAGGCCCTCGGCCGCCTCACTTCATGTACTTGTCCTGCTGGTCGGCCAGGATCTTGGCCGAGGACTTGGCGTCGTAGAAGAGCTCGCTGATATCCTCCACGTGCTCCTTCTCGATGCCGTCCTTCCCGTTTATCCTGGCCAGCAGGTTGGCTGGGGTCAGCAGCTGCACCGCGTACCTAGAGTGGCCGGGGGGAGCGGTGAGCTGGGGCCACGGGCAGGAGCCCTTGCCGATGCCAGCAGGAGCGCTGGTGAGCCCCGGGAGCCGGTGCCAGCGGCTGCACACGCAGCAGACAAGGACTCCAGTCACTCCCCAGAGAGGTGGGCCCGCCACCCCACCAGAGGAGCCAGAAGCCACCGAACGCCGAGAGCCCCGCGGCCCGCCTGTCGCTGCCTCAAGTGCTCCAGCAGGAGGCGCCCGCTCTGCGGCAAGGGGCCCACAACCTGGGGGGCACACAGTGGTGGGGAGCCAGTGCCAGGGTCCAGACGGGGCGGGGCACACGGCGGGGAGAGGAACACGTGCCCGAGAGCACAGACGCCATCCAGAGGCGAGCACGTCCAGCGCTTCTGCACGCACCGCGCCACCCAGCCAGCCTGCAGCCCTGCGACCCGAAGCGAGGGGCCAACGCCAAGGGCGCCAGGCCAGGCTGAGCCCTGAGAAGCCGTGACGCACAGGAGGGATCAGGACACTGAGGGCCCTCTGGCCGCTGGGAGCAGTCAGGACAGCCGCGGG
>SJYT01066745.1:249295-292504 GCA_006410635.1 Cephalophus harveyi | reverse complement strand
CAGGAGGGATCAGGACACTGAGGGCCCTCTGGCCGCTGGGAGCAGGCAGGACAGCCGGGGGTCGGCGCCCCGCCCCGCCCCCAGGCCGAGGCGCCGCGGCCGCAGGGGGCCGCCTCCCTGACCCCCCCCCCATCCAGTGCTGGCCCCCTCCTGCACCCCAAGGGCCGCCGGTCAGGGGGCCCATCTCAGGACTGAGGACTTGCCTGCCGCTCAGCTTTCCCAACACCGCCAGCAGGCCGGTTTGGCCCTGGGCCGGGCTGGGCCCCCCGTCCGGACGCGGCCCCCCGTCCGGATGGGGCCCGGCAGCCGCTCACCTCAGAGTGGTCTTGGTTCCGATCTCCCCCAGGTGGCTCAGTGCCTCCTCACTGATGTTGATCCCTTCTGTCTGGGCTCGGATCTTAATGATCTTTGGGAGAAAAACTGTGATCAACAGTGGCCGACCTCAGCATTCTCGTCCCACCTCCTGAGAGTGTAGAGGCCCAACGCGGGCTGGCGGAGCAGAGCCATCCCCGTGGGCACGGCGGGCTCACACCCCTCAGGGACGCAGCCACAGGCCCACAAGGAGGCAGCTGGTGCCCCCCGTCCCGCCGCTCGGGGGCTCCCTCAGGGCAGCACCCTCCCGCCCCTGGGCAGGGACTGCCGCCTCTAAGCACGTCAGCAAGGAGAGACACCCTTTCTCTGCCTGACAAGTAACGGTTAAATGCACTTAAAAAGTCACTTTTAAAGATTCAGCAGCCCTCTTAACATCACTGGGTGACATCACGTCAGTCGAGAAGAGGCTGGCGCGCGTGCCCTGGAGAGCCCAGGGGCTGGCGGGCGGAGGGCTGGGTGGGGCCGGCAGCGCGCGTGGCACCGGGGCACGGCCACGCAGCGGTGCCGAGTGATAAGGTGCAGCGGGGGAATGATGCTGCGTGTTGTGTAGCTGAGATAACTCGGGAACGTCGAGCCTCGTATAACACAGGAATTTTTCACTCTGGCAGCTTCGTAAACAAGATATCAAGAAGGCCTTGCTTAAATTAAAGCCGTGAAAGCGCCCCTGGGACACAGCCATGGAAGCGCGGAAGACTGAGCCCAGGCTGCAGCGCCACCAGGGCGCAGGGACCAGAGGGCCAGGGGCTGTCGGCAGGGCAGGCCCTGCTCGGAAGCAGGCCCCGTAGACCCGGGTGGCGAGCGGGCGGGGCAAGCTGGATGGGAAGGCAGCCCCTCTGCAGTGAGCGCTGCCGCCAGGGCCAAGGGCCAGGCGCTGGCGGGAAGGCCTCAACTCAGACTTCTGCATGGAATGTCCTGAGCGCTAAAATGCTGTCCACCTAAACATCTCACAAACGCTGCGTGGCCACATCAAACGTCGGTTCAGCCGGGGGCTGCCAAGTGTGACCTCAGTCACAAGCATCTCTGTGCGTGAGGGGCCAATCTGGGTGCTGCCGGAAGTGCAGCTGAGCAGGAGTCACCAGACGGGCACGCGGCCGGCGGGGGAAGCAGGGGCGGAAGGCTCCCGCCAAAGGACACCCCTCCGGTCACGCCCGTCAGAGCAGGGCAGCTCTGCACTTCTGAGTAAAAAGAGCTTCTCGCCAACAGCGGGTCTGCCAGAAGAAGCCCCCGGGGCCTCGGGGAACTCCAGGGCGATGTGGACGCGGGGAGAGCCCAGCCCGAGCGGCCGACACCAGAGCGTGGGGGGGACGCGGGGCTCCCACTCTCCCTGGAGCAGGTCACAGCAATGCCAGGAGCTCCTGCTCCAGACCGCTCACCAGCGACAGTTCGTAAATTACATCTTTCACCATTTAATAGCCTGCAGGGGACAGTTTGCGAGGGTGTCGGCGCTTGTGGCAGAGGACACAAGTTACGCCACTTTGTTTTTAAAAAACCCACCCGAGCTCCGGGAGAAACGCTGAGACTGTCCCCTGAATGGCATGCGCAAAGCCAGGCTTGTCCCGGAGCTGGCCTGTCATCTCCCCGCCCAAGAGAAAGCCCGAGAAAAGGCCCCCCGCCAAGCCTGCGGACTCTGGGGCAGCGTGCTCCGGGTGGAGAGGAAGCCACGGAGGCTGGCTGGCTGATCCTGCGATGCCAGCCTGGAGCCCTGGGCACTGAACGCTGCTGTGAGGAGCCTGTGAGCAGCAGTCACTCCTCCCTGAGCCTCCCAGCGGCCCCGAGAGGAGGGCACGCTTGTCCCATCAGCAGAAGTGGAGGCTCACAGAGGACACCACCCCGCGCTGCGGGGTGCAGGGCGCCGCCCCAGCCACAACAGTTGGGGTGAGGAAGGGACCGACTCCTCTGCTTTTGCTTCTGCTCCTAGTCAGTGAAAGCCTGGCTTCAACACTCACCCAAGAGCGAGAGACTCTTATGTGGGGACAAGGCCTCCAGCCGTGGACCCCACCTCCCACCCAGCTGCCGCCGCCAACGACTACCACCTGGGGTCCGACCCATGCCGCCCCGCAGGGAGAGCTCTGGCCCTACACGTCACGGGCCTCCTGGGCGCTGGTCAACAGGACACGCAGGGCCAGGCCAGACAGGAGAGGCCCGCTGGCCAGCTGCCACAGAGGCCGCCGCCCAGACGGGACGTTTCCCACGGGGAGGAGGCTGGTGGCAGAGACACCAGGTAAGGGGCTTCAGGGTGAGGCAGCCTGGGTCCCAGTCCCAGTCCTGCCACAGATGGGCCGTGTGAACCTGGGCAAGCTGACCAGTCTACATCGCAGCACCCGCTCTTTAAGAACATCAGGAGTAACTGTCCGCCCTACCTTGAGTGACGGGATCAAATGACCCAGTACCCCATCCGAGAGAGTGCTCTGGAGGAGACGGTCTGGCAGAGTCCCCCGGATGTCAGTGCAGCCCTGGGCCACTCCAGGTCCCCAGCTGTGGCCAGACGCTGACCCACAGTGAGAGACCTATGCCCCAGCGAGACTGTCTGGGGTCAGGGCGGGCAGAGCAGATGGCTGGGCCCTGCAGTGCACGGCGGGCTTTGTGTCCAGGAATCGCCACTTAGGGCTCAGCCAGCACCGGGGGAGAGGATGGCTCAGAAGGCCCAGAAGGGACGGGGCTGCCAAGGCTGCGGGCATGTGGCTGCGGCTCCGACGGAGAGCTGGCGCTGCGCCCTGGGGACAAGGCCAGTCTCGCGGCCCATCACCTCTCCCGATTCAGCACAGGCGGAGCCCCCGTGCGGGCCGTGAGCTCAGCGCTCCCCTGAGCACCTTTCCTGTGAGCGTCACCCCACGACCGCCACCCACACTCCCTCTGCTGGGACCTGGGCTCCGCCCGCGGGAGCCAGGCTGCTGGGCGGGCCCATCACTGAGTGGGGCTCCGCCGCCTCTCTCAGAGCTGGGGCCTCCTTACTGGCGGTCCTCCCGCTGGTTTCCCACTGTCCCTGTCCCCAGGTTGCCAGGCGGGTTGGAGTAGAAGGGAGGACCGCCAGGACTCCTGGCAGCTGAGCCTCTGGGACACTGGAGGCAACGCCCTGCTGGCTCGCGTGGCATTCCGGCGGCCTACGGCTTGGGAGCGCGGAGACACGCCCGCAGCTTCGTGGGGGGCGGTGGGGGTGTCCGGGACCCGGGGGGCGAGCGAGGGCGGGGAGGAGGGCGGGGCTGCCCACCTGCTTCATCTCCTGCGGCGTGTACAGCATGGTCCGGATGATCATCACTCGGTCCAGAAGGTCGAGCGGGATGCCGTGAGGAGAGGTGATGTCCTCCGTGCCCCTGCAAGGCCGACAAGTTCCAGGTCACTCGGGCCTCTCTGGACAGTGGAAGCATGGCCAAGGCCCCGGTGACAACAAAGCGGCTGGTTCTCGTCCTGAGTCAGAAGCAGGACCGCAGAGGACACAGACTCACTCAGGCGGCATGAGAAACCGCGCCGTTGTTTCTACAAGTATCAACACCACAGGAAACCAGGGGAGGAGGAGAAAAGCCAACTGGAGTCTCACTGAAACTGCGTATCGGCATCTGCCACATCCACTCGCCTTACCCTAAGTATGTGGACTCGTTTGGGTCGCTCCTGTCCCTGTTGTTTCGGTATTAACAGCCCATGACGAGCCTCACTGGACCCAAACCACCGGGCCTCCACTAGTGGTCCCTGGTGTTGCTGCTGTAACTAACGGTGTCGGGCATACCGCCACGACCGCTTCCTCAGCATCTCTCACAACCGGACACAACCCTGAACATCTCCCTGAACACATGACCGGCTGAACCAAGGAAGGTGCTCACGTCCGCAGCCGCGTGAGACCTGGCCCCACGACACTGTAGCCAGCGCTGAGCAGCCTCACAGTTTGCTGCTTGAAGGTCTAGGAAGAGGAAGGTCTAACACCTCATCTGAATCTGCACGTCCTTGATTATTAATGAATCATTTGAATGCCTTCCCTTATGTTCATTAGCTATTTTATTTCTTTTTGGGAACTGTCCAATCATGCCTTTCGCCTGTCTCTCTCTCGAATCCTTAGCCAAACCAGTGAATGGCCACCCCTCCGGATTGAACAGCACCAGCTCCCAACAGGCTGTGTGCCGGGCAGAGCCTGTGGCACGCGTGTCAGGCTTCAGCCGTGTCTGGAAGCCCAGTGAGCTGAGCCGGGGGCTCCCGCCTCCACTTTAGGAAGCCACAGCAGCAGGCCCCCAGTTCTGGCCTCCCCAACACTTAAAAATAACTAAAACGGCAAACTATGTTCTATGCATTTTACCACAATGAAAAAATAAAAGAATAAAATGCTACATTAATAATTGCTAAATCTAATACTTAAAAATAATTAAGCCCTTTTCAAACAAAAAAGGAAACAGACTAGTAGCAAATGCAAAATATTAAGATACCATTAGAAAAAAAAATCTTTTTCACCAACAAATATTTCTAAAAAAAAAAATGAAGAATTATAAAGATAAAATTCTATCATGATTAAAATCTTAGTATTTGGTATACCTGTAATTGTCATATTAAACAAAATAACCTTTAAAAACTACATTTAATTTTCAGTTATTTAATTCTGTTTAGGCTGTATGTTTCTCTTTTTAAAACCTATTTAGATATTCTCCTGGGAAAAGTTTAAAAGATCTCAATTCACCATCTTTAAATATCCCCAATTCTATAACACTCACGATAAATTATCTTCATTTCAGAGACAGTAAATATAAAAAGTCTAAAGAAAAAAAGATTAGGGGAAAAAACACAAAGGAACAGAATTTGGCAATATGTGTTAAAAATTTTCTTTTGGTTTTGAGTCCATAAAACTAAAAATTTAAACAGAAACAAAAACAAAAAACTCTGCTTAAAAAATACTAAGCCCTTCTCAGGAATTAAAGACCAAAGACTGTGGGACTGTGTTCAAGCCCCGACTCTCAGGCAGAGTCTCCTTCAGACAACGTGTTAGAGAGAATGGCTTCTGGAGCACACAGCCTTCTGGATGGGGCTGGGGCCAGGTCCTGAGGTCACGGCCACCCTCCCGTGCCTCTTTTTCCTCTGATCCTGAGAGCTCTTGGCCCAGCTCTCGGCCGGGATCGGCTCTGGCCGCGGGGCTCCCTCGGCAGGGGGCGCCATCTGTCCAGGCTGGGCCCGTCTGCCCACTGTCACACTGAAGCCAGGCCCCGCCAAAGCCAAGTCCAGAAAACATGCACGGGGTCTGTGTGGCCGGACACCAGGCTCGCCAGGCCCGGTGTTGTTTCCAGACGCCGCCCAGGTAGCCAGGCCCTGGCTGGCCTGGACCTGGTCCAAGCTGCCTTCCCTTGAAGACCAGAAGGCAGCTGTGACGGCGACGAGCGGCGTTCTTGACCAGACAGCATCACAGGGATTGACAGAGGGGCTGCACGAGGCTGCCGCCGGCACGCGCAGCGCGCACGCAGACCCTCACTCTGGGCGAGAACGGCCACCTGAGCGGGGCCTGCCCCAGAGCCAACAGCGCGGCTGCCGCACAAGCTCACGGAGGCAGCGCTCCTCTCCAGAGACGGGTCTAGGGTTCCGGCCGGTCTAGGCCCCTCACTCGCTCTGGCTGCAGCTCTGCGCTGAGACGTTCACGGTCTTGGGGTCTCTCTTCCGATTCCCGCTCCCCCTGGGCCAGGAGCATGCCGTCTCCGGGCCCTGCCGCCCTCGCCACTGTGCGGCAGGCTTGTAGAGGCCCCTGCGCCACCCTGCCGTGCCCCAGCACTGCCGGGAGCGGGCCCCACACCCAGGGAGTGCAGAGCACGGGCGGCCAACTACTGGGCACACGGGGCTCACTCGGGCGCCGGAGGGCGAGGCCCCTGGGCGCCCTTCCTTTTCTAAAGCTGTTCCTTGTTTTGGCCGAGTGGGGCTTTGTTGCTGTGTGTGGGCTTTCTCTAGTTGCGCTGGGTGGGGGCTGCTCTCCAGTTTTCGGGCTCAGGAGCCACGGTGCACGGGCTCGGCTGTCCTGCAGCACGTGGGGTCTTGCTGGGCCACGGAAGGAGCCCATGTCCTCTGGACTGCAAGGCAGATTTTAACCACTGGACCACCAGGAACGCCCCGGGCTCCCTTCTTGAAGGTGGGCCGTGGGGATTGCGGGGGAGGTGCCCATGTGGCTCCAAGGAAAGGTTTGGGCCAGAAAGAAAGGACAGGCTTCACCGTCAGGGGCCTGGGTTCTTGTCCTCTCTGTGGCCAGGGACACCCCATGCTGTCATCCTGCTTCCTCATCTGAAAAGTGAACTCACAACACACACCTCGGGGAGCTCACGTGGGACGGAAGTCAACACAGGCCGTTGCTGAGAGCTGGCCCACCCAACCTTTCCTTTGCCCACTCCAACCACATGACCAAGTCACACCCAGGGGAACCCCAGTTACCACGGGAAGCCCTCCCATGCAGAAACAGGGTGACTGCTGGAGTGAAATCAAGCCACTCCAAGTGTTCCCCTGAGGAAGAACAGGGCGCCCTCCTCCCCACCTCGACGGGTGAGGCACGGGTGACGCGGCCCTGGAGGCACCGAGGAGCCTGGGGGGGCCGGGTACCTGATGACGCAGTTGCCTCGGTTGGACGCAAAGATGACGATGGGGGCGATGGAGGACTCGAGCGCGCGGTGCAGGTAGGTGAAGCACTCGATGTCCAGCATGTGGACCTCGTCCACGAAGAGCACGCCCGGGACCAGCTCGGCCACGCCCTGGTCGATGTACTTGTTCACCACCTTGTTGATCTCCCCCCGGAGCTTATCTAGGAGGTGACGAGGACGACAGGCAGCGTCAGGGTCGTGGGGAGGCGAGCACCTTTCTCAACACTGCCTCCGAGTCCCACCCAAGCCCAAGTTTAGCGCTGGGCTTGAGTGCGAGCTGTGTGACCCCACCATCAGGCTACAACCCCACTCCAGGCTTCAGTTTCATCTGAAAATCGTGCTGTTACCTAAAAGCCAGAACACTGGCGTGCTCCCCTGAACCTGTGCTAAGTTTGTAAGGCTTGTCTTCACCAGGGCGCACATCCCTGGTCTGCTCTGCACACTCCCCACCAGGCCTCATTATCTCACACCAGCGCCTGGAAGATGGGCAGTGTTCATATGCAAATTCCCCTGTGCTGCACGGAGTAAACGACCCTTTCTTGTGGCCTGTGTGACAAAGCTTCGGTTAATTAACTTTCAATCAAGCGCCTAGAAGGAATAGGGTGCGTTCAGAATCCTCTCTGGAGGAAAACCTGTGAAGAATGACAAGGTCTGAGGAGAGGCCCCATCTCAGAGCTCGAACAGGGACGAGCATTTCAGAAGCTGAATAACTATCCAAGGTCACGGTTCTCCTTCTCCAAACCAGCACCTGTACCATCAGCAGGAGGGGGCAGCCCACACACCCAACACCTTCCACCACAGCTATGAGGCGGGGCTGGAGGGGCCATTTACAAGTAAGGACACTGCTCTGGGGGTTCACATCGTGCCACTGGCTGAAATTTGAAAGAAAACAGCTTTAACGTTGACAGTTTTCAAGGAACAAAGCTATCTGTGGTAATTAGAAAAAAGAGGAGCATACAGTTAGCAAGAGGAGCAAGTAAATCAGAGGCCCAAAAGGGGCAGCCAGCCTGCGGCCTCACCCGGGGAGGCAGGCTGGGGTCCCCGGGGCGAGCGGGCAGTGCGCTGCAGGTGGGACGTGCCCGTGGCCGCCTGTCTCCCTCTCGGGATGCGCGTGCGGACCCAGCGCGGCCCCCGCTGTCAGGAGGGGCAGGACCCCACGCGCCGCCAGTCTCGGGCCCCAGCCCTGCGTCTCGTCTCACCTGTGATCTCCGTCTTCTTGGGCTTCATGAGCTGGCCCATCATAGACAGGATGTCTTGTCCCCCCTGCACAAGAGAAGGCTCAGAAGTCAGTCTCGCTTCCTAAGGCAGCTACAAACACCTCATCACCACCTCCCCCAGGGACCCTCATCAACTGATCAACTCAGTAGGGGTCCTGAGAAGCAGAGACCCCTGGCACCTGCACTGGAAACTTGAGGAGCTTCTCAACACAGGACTTTTCAGAGGCTCCCCCATCCCGCCAGAATCTAGCAGAACCCCCGTCCAGCCATGTCTCTTCCTGGTCCCGAATGCCTGCCTGACTCCACAGGACTGCCAACCCTTCCCTGGGCACCTGACTCTCCAGGACTCAGTTCGAGCCCACCTGCCGGGAATCACATCCTACTTCCCAGGAAGCTCCAAGCCCGTCCCGCTGCCCCAGCCCTGTGGGGTGGCATCGTCTCTGGGCCCGCGTCCTCTCACCAGGCCTAGTGCCCAGAGCTGCCCAGGGCCTGGAGCCTGATGGGGCAGCAGGCCGCCCCCCGGCAGGCCCCTGCCAGCGCCTCCGTGCAGGCGGCCGGAAGCCAGCCTCCACGGCCACCCGGGGCTGCCAGGCCCCACCAGGCACACGGGGGGTCCCTGAACACACAGCAGTGACAGGTGGCGAATGTTTCCTGACACTGAGGACATCTGATCCCCAGAGCAGCCCCGCCGGGTAGGAACCAGTATGCCCTCTTCTCAGAGGAGCAAAGAGGAAATCAGAGGGCCCTAAATCATAGAAAACCTGAAGACTCAAAGTGACCAGCAGCTGAGCCAATCAGTGTCGGAGCCGCACAGTCCCTGAGCTGACTCGGGCGAGTGGCGCCCACAGGCTGGTCTGGGACAGCCGCTGCACAGACCGGACGGAGGCTCCTCAGCAGTTTCTTGGCCAAGGCTCCAAGGGACAAAACAGCCACGGGTCAGATTTCAGGTTAGGAAGCCTGGTCCCTTGCTAGTGGGGATAGTCTCTTTTAGGATGAAGAGGAAACCAGACCCAGAGACCAGCAGCGGGGAGAGCGCCAGTCCTCTGAAGCGCACATGCCCTAGAGACGGCGGAAAGTCATCCCGCGCTTCCCCGCGCTTTATTAGTCAGGACACAGGCATCCATCTTCTACTCGCATGAGGGGCAGGGACAGCTCCAGCTCAAAGCTATAAAACTGGGGGTTCTGCGGGGCAGGGGAAGACCGCTTTGTGAGGCTCTGAAATCCTGCAAAGGGCTCAAAGAACACTCCTGCCCCCCACCATTCACACCCAGAGCATCCCAGGCCCGAGCCCGTGCTGGAGGGAGGCCAGGGAGAAGCCGGCAGCTCAGGCCGGAGGCTGGGCTGGGAGGAGCAGCAATGCGCGGGAAGCCGTCTGTGACTCGAGCATCTGAACTGGAACAAAGGAGCCCCTCGTCGCTCGGGGCGATGTGAACTGCCGAACATTACAGGCAGAAAAGGACTGTCTGCCCTCAGAAGCGGCAAGACCGACAGCTCGTCCGGGAGCCCCCAGCGCACGGAAGGGCCCCGCGCCAGCAGGGCCGGCAGCGGCTGCCCAGCAGGACCCGGGGGCGGTACCTGGGGCCGCGCGTTGGCCACGTCCAAGTCGTGCAGAGTGACGTCCTGGATGATCTCCTTCTTCTTGTGCACGTCCCCCTTGGGCAGGGGGACGTACTCTTCAGCTTCAAGGTCAAATTCCGTGGCATAGGTGTCGCACCTGCCCTGCCTCTACAGAGACAGAGGGAAGCCTGAGTGCCTGGGGAGGCTCCCTGCCAAGGCCCCACGCCACTCAGAGCGAGACAAAAGCCTCCAGTCCCAACTGCGGCCAGCAGCCGCCTTGACAAACTCCAAACGCGGCCCGGTCCCCTGCTGCCAGGAGAAGGCTCTATCTGCTCATCGCTGGGCTCCAAAACCCAGCTGCGGGGGACACCCGACACTTTTTCCCAGAATCTCCCCCTTGGTTCAACTGCACGCAATTCCCGATAAAGGGCGAATCCAGTAGATTAACGGAGGCGGAGGGGCTGGTCAGACTCTTTTGTAGGTGGGTGATTTAGTGCACGATATGAAGTATTATGCTCATCCATTAAACAGTGAGGAGCTCTGTCCAGGACCCTGGAAATCAGATACTAATGCAGCATTCCTTTCCACATGCATATATCTTGGGAAGAAAATACCGAAGAGATAAAAGGAAGATTAAACGCCCTGCACATTTCAATTTGGAAATGACTGCCGCTATTTCACCTCCCCTTCCAAACAGGTTTCAGTGTTTTTCTAACAGACGGTCTGTTTTCATCATGAGAAGGTTAAAGAATGCAGATAAAGGGAAAGCAAAGCTGACTAAACATGAAGCGGCAGCAGGTCCAGCGCCCCTCCCTCCCCCAGCGCCCCTGAGGAGAGGCCGCCTCCCTGCCCGGCTCTCCCCGTGGCCTTACCTTCACGGCCCCACTGTTGGCTTCGATGTAAATCACATCTCCAGCTTCTACTCGCTCTTTCTGCAAACTTTCAAAAATGCTGGGGTCCAGCTTAAAAAAAGAAAAAAAAGTGAACCAAGGAACTATAACACACATATTATATATATAATACACACTTTCTGATATACTGTAAGGCAGCCTCCCTTATGAGAGCTGAGGTAGTCACTGACCACAGGGAGAAAGAACGCGTGTGGGAGGATGTGAAGGGCGGGCTCTAGAGCCTGCGTGTCCCAGAGAGCAGGCAGGAGAGGGGCACAGAGGGAGACCTAAGCTCCTCCTTCCTTTCACTCCAGAGGCTGCAAAATGGCAAACACAGCTCTAACCATTCCAGGCGGGCCCGCGCTGTCCACGGGACCTTTGGAGACTGCTCTCCCTGCTGCAAGCCCTGGCCCTCCCCACCTCGGGCGGGGGCGGCAGGCTCTGCCCTTCGGCAGGCCTGTGGTTTAGACAAGGCTCTCTGAGCTTCACTTTTTCACCCACATGACAGCACCCAGGCGTAGTCACATCACAGATGTGATTCATTCAAAGGAACATAAAACCAGGGTCTCTCTGAAGCCAGTGGATTCAAATCCCAGTGTCTGCTCCTTGGGCCCAACTGTTTCTATCTCCAGAAGGAAAAGCAGCACATCTGGGAAAAGCTGCCTTCTCCAGATCGTCCAGACTCAGGCCACCTCGGTGATCGATATTCTGGGAGAGCATCTTTTGTAAGGAGTCTTTATTTAGAAATGTTTCTCTCTGTTAAACTTCAAGGGGAGCTATTACTCTCAACTCTCAAACAGAATTAGAATAAAAACTTACCAGGACTCAGTAGGAAAAGCCATACATAAAAGAACACATGTTGTATGATTCTCTTTTTATGAAGTGTTCAGAAAAGGCAAATATACAGAAACAAAGTAGGTTAGCGGTTGCCAGGGCCGGGGGGTGGGAATGGGAAGTTACTGAAACAGGCATGAGGTTTCTTTCTGGGGTGATGAAAATGTTCTAAGATTGGATTGTGACGATAGCTATACCACTCTGTAACCCAATCAAAATTCCTTGAGTTGTCCACTTAAAATGGGTGAATTTTACTTAAAATGACACCTCAATGAAGTTGTTACAGACAGTAACCCAGGAGCCCAGGGCTCCACCCTCCTGGACCACTGCCGTGGCTGAGGCTGGTGTGTGGCGGGCCCCTGGCGTGGGGCTGGGACAAGGGCGGCACTCCGTAACGGCAGAGGCTTGTGCTTCACACGGAAACACCCGTCTCTCCAAACAGCCTGCACAGATGCTCAGCATGGCAGGGAGGCTCATTCTGAAAGCAAAACATTCATCCTCTTGTTATTTTCTTAAAGAAACTGTGCCACACAGCTTTATGGATAACTGGAATTTAAACTGTATACCTTATGTTATCTATCCTACGTTGGATAGTACACATCCTTTTTATCTTTTTCTGGCATCAAGCATTTTTGTATCAGCTAATTTCCCAAATGAACTGACTGAAGATGTATTTACTGGAAAGGTGGCGGATCCTGCTAAGAAATGTAATTAATACAGAATGGGAGAGATGAGGGGGAGGTTTAAGAGAGATACTTGCAGAGGCAAGCTCCTGAGATGGGAACCCTGTTAGGACAGAGAGGAACGGCGCTTTGGAGAGGCGACGTTTTTATGATCTCCATAAAGCAGTGACCAAGACACCAGCGTACAAAATCAAAGAATGGTAAAACCGCAGAGGAAGGCAAAGATGGAGACGCTACATGGTCAACCGACTGCTGCAGTCTGCAGACAGGGAAACGGAGCCCCAGAGAGCTCCACGGACGCCCAAAGGCCCCCCAGCAAGCTACAGCGCAGACAGCAGTCGGCAGGACTCGGAGAATCTGCCCCGCCACTAACGAGCTGTGCAGTCCTAGGACAAATGCTTAGCCTCTTCGTGAGCCTCAGAGCTCCTTTATCTGTAAAATAAGGGAAATTACACACACACACAGATTTGTTGATGCACTCAGCCCAGGGCTTGACACATACAATAAATAAGTGCTGTGAAGAAAAGGTCATTCCTTATTATTAATAAGGCAAAGCTGTCACCAGACTGCTCCATTCCACAGCGTCCACAGCCGCCACTTCCCGCTGGCCTGTGGCGTCGCACGCTCTCAGTCACTTCCCACCTTCAGACGCAGTCATCATCTCACACCAGAGCTTCCTCAAGGCTGACGGGACGGGGGTGGGAGGTCCCCCAGGACCGTCTCCACTGCGGCCGCCACGCTCTCCACAGAGCCCTGGGCCTACGCAGAACCACCAGGGAAGCCACCAGGGCCTCAAGGTCCCAACACACAAAAGGGGCTGCAGCCGGGCCCCCGCGCCGGGCCCCTCGAGACCACGCTGCCCCGGCTCTTCAGCCCTCCCCAGGCTTCTCCTGTGAGCACCAGCCCTGGAGGCAGCAGTCAGCGGCCAGGCCCAAGACACGGGCTCCCCACAGCTCAGGTCCAAACACACACAATTTCCTCGGCGTCAACGAGGGGGAGCCATCCTCACCGAGTCGTCTGTGTGCCCGTCCTGCCCACAGGGGCCACCTGCTGCCCCTGCACAGGCGCGCTCACACAGGCAGGCGCCTCAGCAGAGCAGTGCCCACGGGCACGCACCCACCTTCAGCTGCTTGGTCCCCTTGGCCGTCTTGAGCCCTATGATCACGTGGCTGATGGTCTTGCCGTATCCCCCCATGGGATTCTCCGTCTCACACGGGGTGAGCTCCGTGACCTCACCTTCGTACACCTCCTTGGTCTCCTTTATCCGAAGCCCTGGAAGAGAGATGAGAGAACAATCCGTGGTGAGAAACTCGACGTCCTCTCACTTTTCCAACAGTCTTTTTAGCCATAAAACCTCCACATTATAAGAATCAACAAGTCAGCCTCGCTCACACGTAGTCCTGAGGAGGGAAGCACTGCAGAGACGCAGCCCCAGGGGTGAGGTGAAGGGTCCGTCCCTCTCCAGGACCCCTTTCCTCCAACCACACTACAGGGCCAACTCCCCGACAGCGTTTCCCAGGGAACCTGCCCTGTCCTTCCCCTTCCCGTCCACATGTGCCTACAGGCCCCTCACTCCCATCCTGCCAGCCCTTGAGAATGGCCTCCCCCGTCTCTATCTAGTTTATACTTTGCCCAAAGGTAACAACAGAAACATAATGGAAACACAGACTCAAAAGATGTATGATACATGCCAACTGATCTATCACATAGACCTTTATCTGCATGCTAATCGCACAATAACACTATAAAAGAAACACATTATGACAATTATGGGACAACTTGCAATTTTAACATTAACTACGCATGTGCTGATATTTAAGAATTTATTGTTAATTTCCTCTAGGGGTGAAAACGGCATTTTTAAGTCATATTTTCCAGAGATACACAAAATATTTATAGGTCAGAAAGCAGGTCTGCAATCAGATGGGGCTATGGGAGCCTTCCTACCACTTGACTACTTTTCTTGGATACTTGATAGTTTCCAAAATAAAAATTTTAATAAAGGAAAAAACAATGAAATACAACTTCCAGAGTCACTAAAAGTAAAAAGATGGGCCACACCAAGAGTTGGTAAGGATGCAGGACAGTGCTGGTGGGAGTGTGAGTTGGTTTAGAAGTGAAGCGGTGTTTATCACCTCCTCAAGTTGAGCACATGAATATCTGTGACCCTCCAATTCAACTCCAAGGTTTACACTCTCAAGGCTGCGGTGCATGTGTGCACACAGGGACACAGCCAGCAACGGTCACGCAGCGTCATTCTTACTTGCCAAACACTGGCAACGTTTCCCCACGTCCGCCCGCAGCGCAAGAGCCCCCTGCACTGTGATGTATTCATACCAAAAAACATCATGGAGCGATGGGAAACGATCGTGGCTACTCGCAACAACAGGGATGAATCTCAGAAGCGGAAGGAGAGCTGCCTCTATACGGATGCTCTGGGGCACTGGCGATCATCTCTCTCTTGACTGGGAGCTGGTTTCATGGCTTTTCAACGTAAAACAACCCACCGAGATACACACCGATGTTCCGTGCACTCTTCTGGATGTATGCACCCAACTACCAAGTCACTTTAAAAACACATAAAGAGGGACTTCCCTGGTGGTCTAGCGGTTAGGACTTTGCCTTCCAATGCTGGGCCTGTGGGTTCAATCCCCCTTCAGGGAACTAAGATCCCGCATGCCTCACGGTCAAAAAACCAAAACATAAAACAGAAACAGTATAGAGACTTAAAAAAAAAACAACACACAAAGAGAACCGTCTAAGTAAACGATGGGGCTGCCCTTGTGACTCAGGTGGTGAAGATCTCCCCGCAATGCGGGAGCCCTGGGTTGGATCCCTGGGACAGGAAGATCCCCGGGTTGGGAAGATCCCCTGGAGAAGGGAGAGGCTCCCCACTCCAGTATTCTGACCTGGAGAATCCCATGGACTGTACAGTCCATGGAGTCGCAAAGAGTTGGACACGACTGAGCGACTTTGACTTCACTTCAAGTAAATGATAGCAGCAGGACCAGGCAAAGGAAGCACACTGCCGGGTGGCGCGGAGAGCACAGCTCCGAATCGCCACTGCGTCCAGCACGCGCTCACCCGCAGCCTCACCTGACCCCACCCGGACTGCATTCCCGACTTCAGGGGTCGGGCCCTGTCGTCACTGTGAGTTTGAAGCTCCCCAGATGAGCACAACATACAAGCTCAGCTGAGACACGCAGCTACAGAACGAGCCGAGAGCTCTGCTCTGCTCCCGGCGCGGCGGCATCCGCTGGGAGGACGGGACGCCCTGGGGCGGCTGGGCGCCTCCCCGTCAGCCTCTCTGTCCTGACAAAGACCCCACGGGCCTGCGGCGCCACAGCTGCTCAGGCGCTTCCCACGGCCAGACCCAGCACTGTCACTGGGCTGTTTCCCTTCTTTGCCCAGAAACCCAATCAGGACAAAGACTCAGAGAGCAGAGTCACGGAACAGCTGCACTCTCCTTCACTCGACCTGAGCGACTAGAACCGGGCGTCTCAGAGTAGCCCCCGAGGAGAGGCGGGACCCTCTCAGCAGGCCCCACGCCTAGCTCCTAAGGATGAAGACAAGAGCTTTCCCAACGACGGGAACCCACCAGAAGACTGTGACAACATGGAGACTTCTGTACTGTTAAAATGAACTTTGATTTTTTTTCAAATCAAAACTTATAGCCCACAGAGACAAGCTCCTTCAAACGGAAGGCTTCCTTCTATTTCCTGGCAGACAACGGTGACATGAGGTTCCTGAGTGGGGAAGAAAGGCATGCCCGTCTCTCACCAGCCCTGCATTTGTTGAGAAGCTGCCCTGTGCTGACAAGCAGGCAGGGGATGTGTGGACGGACAATGAGACCGGCTGTTAGCCAGGAAAGGGGCCGGGCTGGCACGCTCTCTGGCAACGACATCGTGAACGACACAGGTTTCATCTGCTGGCTCAGGTTTCTAAATCCCTGACAGGGATCTTCATCACGTCAAGGAAGCAGCACAGACCCCGTGCTCTTTATTTCTGGTCAGCTTACCGCGGCCTCCCCGCCCCCTCCGCCACTCCACAGGGACTCAAAGGCCGAGGAGGAGGCCCAGGGCTCCCTTTCGAAGGCAGTCAGCGGCCTGCCTTTCTGTTCTGCGGCAGGATTAAGAAATTCCTCTTCGCCTTGCTGCCATCAAAAGAATCACATTGTTCCTTCACCTCAAAAATGGCAAATCACTAGACAGATGCTCAGGGAATTTATCTTTTTTTCAAATTTTAAGGCATTTAAATTAACTTAAAGCAATTCAGACATACACATTCGTGTAACGGTGAGCTTTGTCATCTTTTACCAATTTCAGAAAATAATTTTCTAAATAAATAAAAATATATTTTAAAAGTACTCAGATAACTGGAACCGACTGTAACATCTTACATTTTATCTCATCAGTTACTGAGTTAAATAAAATCTCTGGCACATGTTCCTTAAATTCTTGAAAAGTACTCAGGAAGAAGTTAAACCAGGAAGAGGGTCTTGTGAGCCATTTCCACTGCTATTCCAGAGAGAGCATAATATGTAATAGGAGGAACTGAACCTTACAAAGATAAAAGCTGTAAGGAAGCAAGACACAGCGCCTACAGTGAATTCTGTCCAGAGAGCTTATAAAGGGGCAAACCTAAGCCACCCGGCCCGGGACGCACACAGGTGCACAGGGCTGCGACCGCTCAGAAGCCGCTGCCCGGCCCTCACGCCCCGGGGGGACGCGCGGGAGGCGAGGGGCTGCGCCTGGGGGAGCGCGAGCCACGTCTGACGCTCTGTGCCCTGAGCTGAACGGCGGCTGCGTGAGCAGCTACTTCACTACTGTTAAAGTACAGGTATTTTTACACTTTCCTATGCGTATATTTCAAGTAAAATAGGTACACAAAAAACCCAGTGTTTCAGGGTAAAAAGTGCTTTCAGTCAGAGTGTTTCGAGGTTTGAAAAAATCCAGAACTTAGCCTGCCTTGCTGGGACCGCCACGGCTGTGCAGGAATGGACACTTTTCTCACTTTGCAGGACATGTCCCAACTTCCAGAGGCTGGCAACGCACTCGAGAGTTACTGAAAAACACTGCGTGAGCCAAACGGCACCTACCGGTCAGACGCGGAGCTGAGACGCAGAAGCCTCTGTCTCCTACTTGCTCCAAAGTGCACCCTCCTCTCATTCAGAGCAGCAGTGCCGAGCGCCCCCTGCCATGGGCCGGGAACGAGGGTGCCACTGAGGGGCGGGGTCCGCTGCGCCCACCGAGACATTCCACAGGCCCTCCTTCCACATTTCCCCTCCACCGAAAACGGCAGCACCCGGCAAGCACCCGCACTTCCTCTCTCTTCCAGCCCCACGTCTTTCAGGAAATGTCATTGCTCCACCATCCACCTGGACCCAGGATCCAGCCATTTCTTTCCACCTCCACCAGGCTGGTCCACACCGCACCAGCTCTCGCTCAGACCCCTCATCAGCCCCTTGCTTCCGCTCTCACCCTCCACCCCAGCCCGAGGGGTTCTCGTGATCCCCAAACCACTCTTCAACTGCTTCTCTTTTCACTCAGCATAATTTGCAAAAGCCCTATTCAACATACCCTTAAACTAGACACTAGATTCTTTTTTTTTTTTTTTAAATTTTTACTTTATTTTACTTTACAATACCGTATTGGTTTTGCCATACATTGACATGAATCCACCATGGGTGTATATGAGATCCCAATCCTGAATCCCCCTCCCACATCCCACCCCATTTCCTCTCTCTGGATCTTCCCCGTGTACCAGCCCCAAGCATCCTGTATCCTGTATCGAACATAGGCTGGTGCTTCATTCTTACACGATAGTATACATGTTTCAATGCCATTCTCCCAAATCATCCCACCCTAGACACTAGATTCTTGAGGAAAGAATTCTGGGCTTATACAAACCCATTCTTTCTTAAACTTTGAGGAAAATTTCCTTCAAGTTTTCTAGTAAATGTCCCTCTTGAGAACACTTACCTTGCTGTTACAACCAAAGGGACTCCACGATGACACGGGTGCTCTGACAAGTGTTCGTCACCCATTACTCAACAAGCACATCCTCGAGAGAAATGCAGGTCTGAGGGAGACTAGATTTCCCCAGACCCAGACCCGCAGGCATGGGACCGGGAGAAGGCCCCAGAAGTCCTGGCTGGAATGAAGGACATTTCGGAAGAGCAGTCACTTTCTGCTCGCTCTATGGGTTCAGACTATGGTTCTGCTGATACTTACTAGGTAGATCACCACAGGCAAGTTATTTAACTTTATGAGACTCTGCCTTGTCAGATGCAAAATGCAGAGAACTTCCTCCTGGGCAGTAAAAGGCCACGGTCAGTAGAGGGCCTGACACGTTACAAGCCTTCAGCGCGGGAGCTGCCGGCCCTGCGAGGTCGGCCCCACTGCCGCAAAGCCCTGCAGCCCACACAGCTCCTTGCTCACTGGCCTCTGGGCGTGCAGGCCCGGCGCTCCGAGAGCACGACACACAGAGCTGCTGGCTGACGTCCAAAGCCTCCTCAGGGGCCTGTCATCTCTGAAAGCACGAGAAGGCTGCCAAGAGAATCTACTCTGTCAGACGAAACCCCAAACCGTAGCTGGGGCCCGCGTGTGCTGGTTGCTAAAGCACTTTCTAGAAAACTGGGGTTTTGTTTCATTTGCAAAGATAACACTGAGGGTGCCAACAGAGAGAGCAGCGCCACAGACAGCAGTCCCAGAGGCGTCTTCGCCAGGAGGGCAGGTGAGGACAAGCCCCGGCGGCGCGGCGGGTACTCACCAATGGCCCTGCGGAAGTTCTCCATCAGCACTTCCGTCTTCTTGATCTCCGTGGAGTATACTTCGCTCCCCACCATCGGGCAGAAAGGGACCTTACTCCCCAGCTCCTGGGCAATAGCCAGAGCTAGAGCTGTCTACACAGAAAACAAAGGAAATGGACTTGTTTCTCATTCTTGAAATACAGTAATTCAGGAACACATGCTATGAACAGAAATTGTTAACTAGGAACTGAAATTCTGGTCCTTTTAGTTCTAATACTGCTTGCACGTTTCACAACAAGCATTCGATGACTCTTGTGGACGCTCGACTTCTACTGTGAGTGGCATCTCCAGCGGTGCCTGTCAGCACAACGGCTGGTGCGGCCGAGGGGCGGCCAGTACAGGTCCGCTCCCAGGGCTGCGCACGCCCCTGCCGCTAGCCGCGTGAGCTGGACACCACTTCTCTCCCCACTTCACAAACGAGGACGCCGAGACACAGATCAGATAACTCGTCCTCGGCACTGCAATCTAGAGAATGGCAGAGTGGAGCCTCAAAGTCTGGCAGCAGGGTTCCAGAGATCATGTTCCCATCAGAATCAGCAGAGGCTTCCAAAACTGTTCCCTCAATGTCAAAACACGGTTCTGACCACGTCGTAGGAGAACAGCTCTGCGGCGTCTCTGAGATACTGCTCTCTATCTTTACAGACTCAGGAAGCCATCAACTACAGCCCATCAGAAATCAGCAATCAAGAACAAATGACCAGATGCTCGCTTTATGCTGAGTGGCCCCACAAATCGGGAAGAATGGCACCCAGGCTGGGATTCTGAGGCTATGAGTTGGTAAAGTCACACTTGAACGTGCCCATATAAACTACGACATGACTTCTGCGAAAATAACCACAGCTGCTGAGCAGACGAAGACTGAGCAGATATACGCTCAGACATCAAGTACCAAGAGCCAGAACCTTAAGCGCTGCTTCCAGCTTTCCTCAGCCCTGACACAAAAGCCCAGGGAAGGTCAGCTCCCAAGGTGCACAGGCTAAGACAAGCAGCTTGCTGCTGAAGAACGGCGTGGACCTCTGAGACAGCCTCAAAACTGGCCAGTAAGAGTTCCTCTTCTGTTCCCTGCTGATGGTTTAATCCTCAGCGTGACCCCGAGCACACAGGCCAGCCACGTGCCTGGCTTTCTCGTCAGTCTGCTCCTATTCTGGCCTGCAGAGTCTCAGGGGTATTTTTCAACTTAGTTGTTGCCCATGCTTGAAGGTAGGGAAATTTCACAGAAAAATACAGTTACGTAGCTTCTTCTGAGAAGGACGAAACTCTGGCCGTAACGGGCCCCGGGGACCACACGGCCACACTGGGAGTAGACGGCCAGGCAGCTGCTCCCCAGCGAGGGCTCACAGCAGCGCCTGGGCACTCCACTCAGCCCGGGCCCACGTGAGCAGGCACCGAGCGTGTGCCCTCGAGGCTGGTCTCTCCAGAGCTGCGCTCCTGCACTCTGAGAATGAAGGGAACGTCTCTAGAGCAGGACAGCAAGGGAGCAGCACCTCACCCAGGACTCCCGGGGGAAGAGCCGCAGGCCGGCCAGGCCCACCTGCTACCCAGGCTGCTCGCCTTCCCAGCCACGTTTCTTTCTCTCCCCCCCGCACTTCAGGCCCCAGCTCCCCTCCCTCAGGTGTGAACTCAGAGACAGTGCCACGCCTGATGCAG
This sequence comes from Cephalophus harveyi, assembly GCA_006410635.1. Lineage (NCBI taxonomy): Eukaryota > Metazoa > Chordata > Mammalia > Artiodactyla > Bovidae > Cephalophus > Cephalophus harveyi. The sequence goes on along the minus strand of SJYT01066745.1, from coordinate 271,909 downwards.
GGCAGACCCCACAGCAGCAGATACAGAAGAGACGGCCGATACATTCCTCTAACAATGAGAACTGCGTGGTTAGGAAACGCCTCGGGGGCGTCCAGTTGCTTCCATTAAAGGCTCTCAGAAGGATGGCGTAAGATGTGGCTACTGCACAGACTGTTCCTGCGCCTACTATGTAGGACAGAGTGGCTTGCCCGAAGGCTGCGTGACGTGAACTGAGAACTTCCAGATGTTTAAGCTGGATTCAGAAAAAGCAGAGGAACCAGAGATCAAAGTGCCAACATCCTCTGGATCACAGAAAAGCAAGAGAATTCCAGGAAAACATCTACTTCTGCTTCACTGACTAGGCTAAAGCCTCTGACTGTGTGGATCACAACAAACTGGAAAATTCTCAAAGAGATGGGAATACCAGACCACCTTACCTGCTTCCTGAGAAATCTGTATGCAGGTCAAGAAGCAACAGTTAGAAGCAAACATGGAACAATGGACTGGTTCCAAATCAGGAAAGGAGTACATCAAGGCTGTATATTGTCACCCTGCTTATTTAATTTCTATGAAGGGTACATCGTGTGAAATTCTGGGCTGGATGAAGCATAAGCTGGAATTAAGATTGCCGGGAGAAATATCAATAACCTCAGATACACAGATGACACCACCCTTATGGCAGAAAGTGAAGAGGAGCTAAAAAGCCTCTTGATGAAAGTGAAAGAGGAGAGTGAAAAAGTTGGCTTAAAACTCAACATTCAGAAAACGAAGATCATGGCATCTGGTCCCATCACTTCATGGGAAATAGATGGGGAAACAGTGGAAACAGTGTCAGACTTTATTTTGGGGGGCTCCAAAATCACTGCAGATGGTGATTGCAGCCATGAAATTAAAAAACGCTTGCTCCTTGGAAGAAAAACTGTGATAAGCATCGTCAGCATATTAAGAAGCAGAGACATTACTTTGCCAACAAAGGTTCCTATAGTTAAAGCTATGGTTTTCCCAGTGGTCATGTATGGATGTGAGAGTTGGACTGTGAAGAAAGCTGAGCGCTGAAGAACTGATGCTTTTGAACTGTGGTTTTGGAGGAGACTCTTGAGAGTCCCTTGGACTGCAAGGATATCAAAACAGTCAATACTAAAGGAGATCAGTCCTGGTTATTCATTGGAAGGACAGATTCTGAAGCTGAAGCTCCAATACTCTGGCCACCTGATGCAAAGAACTGGCTCACTGGAAAAGACCCTGATGCTGGGAAAGATTGAAGGCCGGAGGAGAAGGGGACAATAGAGGATGAGATGGTTGGATGGCATCATCGACTCAATGGAAGATGAGCCCAACGAGGCCAGGAGTTGGTGATGGGCAGGGAAGCCTGGCATGCTGCACTCCATGGGGTCAGAAGAGCTGGACACAGCTGAGTGACTGAACTGACTGACTGACTGACTTGCATAAGAGATCCCGCTGAACCCTCCCAGCCAGCACATGAACTTAATGATCTAGTTCACATTTTATGGATTTAGAAACTGAAAGTCAGAAATTTCCAACTCACTCAAAGTCAGTTAGCAAGCATCAGGGCCAGAATGCAAACCCCCATCTCCAGGACCTACTTCTGCATGACCACCCCCAAGCAAGTGGCACAAAGCGGTTGCTGCCAAAAGATTAAAAAGTCAACTTTATTTTCAATCTCATATGAACACCTTTTTCTAAAACCCAAACACAAAGCCCCATTATTATGAGTGTGCAGCCTTCAGAGGGGAATGGCCACATTCTGAACAAGCACCACACTCCTGCCGGCCACTCAGTTAGGCTGTCTAAACCTTGGGGCCCATGGGCACACAGTAACGCAGGAGAGTTACCACACGCCTTGAACGTGTGGAGAGGGACGGGATAAGCCCCAGGTGCCGAGAGCCTCTGGTATCTCCTAGAAGGAAAATGGTGCGACGTTACCAAAGCACCAAGGACCCACGGTTCCAGCAAACTGGCCGAGAGGGCCACAGCCACTCCCTCCTGTTACAGAACATCCAGAATGAGTAAATAGTCAAGACAGATGCAGAGAGGAAAGCTAGCATGCCTGGAGAGCTGGGCATGTGTTTGATGGATGCCAGAAACCATGGATACCAAGAAGCCTTAAAGAGCACATGTCAGTAGACAAGCTGAGCACAGAGAGACTCTCCAAGGGCCAGGACAGGCTCGCCAGTCTCAGCACAGCTCCGACTGAGGAGGCCTCCCTAGCAGGCTCTCAGACAGAGTCAGGAGTGGACGCTACACGGCCTGACGGCCAGGAAACCCGAGCCACAAAATTCCCACCACGTGCCCTGGGGTGGTGGCAAGCAGGGCCCCTCACAAGTCCTCTCAGGAAGTACTCGGCCCTAATCAGGAGATCAGGGAAGCCTCAGATTTGATCAAACACAAGTCCATAAGCAGACACAGGATATAGAGTGAATAAGAAATTGTTTCATGAACAAGAAACAAGAGACTATGAAAAATAGCCAGATCTTGAAGAAATGAAAAAATTTAAAAATAGGAGGAGGGAGAGGCTTCTTCATTACCACAAAAAGTAAAAAGAAAAAAAAAAAAAGGCAAGCTAATATATGTATTAATGAGGAGGGCATGGCAGCCCACTCCAGTATTCTTGCCTGGAGAATCCCCACTGACAGGGGGCTCTGGCAGCTGCAGTCCACGGGGCTGCAAAGAGCTGGACACAACCGAGCAACTGAACGCAGCGTGGCACGCATGTACTAACAGAGGATACAGAGCTTGAGAAAGCCACCACTTCGCAGCCACCAACGTGGTAAGTGATAAGGCAAAGACCACTGCAGAATGCCACAGCTACCGGGTGAAAGGACATTCCCGACGTCCCAGTGTCACTTCCCAGGAGACTGTTTCAGAGCGAGCCAGTCCCCTCAAAGAGAACGTGGTGTGGTGCCAGCCTCCCGCTGTGAGGCAGGTTCCAGACACAATGCCACCTGCGCAGTGCTCTGCCAAAGTGCTGGGTGTCAGACACAATCAGACAACTGCTGCGGGACACTGTACAAAACAACTGTCCTGGACTTTTCAGAAATGTCAACATTGTAAAAGGAATCAAAAAAATGCAGGGAAGGGTAACTGTTCTAGATAAAGAGACTAAAGAAACTATTGTGAATGCCACGTGAGGTGTGTGATTATAATTCAAATAAGGACAAATAATGAAAACAAAAAGAAACAAAAAAAGCACAAAAAATGAAAGAGCCAAAAACAGAAACGACTTACAGACGGTTTAACATGAACTAACCAGTAGCTAAGACTGTTGGCAACGCTACCTTCCTTGGCTGGGCAACAGCGTCATAGCAAAGAGAGTCCTGGCACTCACTTTCAAATGGTTCAGAAGTAAAATACAGAAAACACAGACGCCACACAATATTCACCATTAGTTACCTATAAGTAGGGTACAGAGGGGTTCATCAAGCTGTTCTTTCCACTCTTGTAGATTTCAAATCTTTCAAGATGAAAACTATTCAAGTATTGAAGAGTAGCTTTCTCACAGGCTACACGGCAGACTGGAAGAGGGGTCTAAAGAAGCTACCCAGAATGCAGCAGAGCCTAAGAAACAGAACACGTACAAGAGTTTAAAGCCTCGAGAACAAACTGAGAGGCTCCGGCGCGGGCACTCGGGCTGGAGAGCGGGCTGGGGGGCCGCTCCGCGCTCGGCAGGACGCCCTGCAGGCCCGTGGCTCCAGCGACAGCAGCCAGCAGCGCTCGCGGCCCCACCAAGCGCGACGGTCGCCAGCGCCTCAGCAGAGTGCCAGGGGCCCCAGAGGGCAAGGCGGTCCAGGCGGAGGGCCTCTGCAGGGCAGCGCCACTCACTGGGTTTCAGGAGAGGCAAGAGGGCAGACAAAGGTAGCATCTGAAGAAAAAGAGGCTAGCCAGTTCCCAGAAGTGATTAGATATATTGCATACTCAGATCCGTATCAAGCAGGGTAAGTGAAAATAAATCTACTCTTTGACATACCACAGTGAAACACCAACACCAAAATATCCCAAAAACACCCAGAGAAAAAAGGAACACTAGTAGCCAAAAGGTAGGAAATACCACTGAGAGAAAGCATCTGTCCGCTGAATTACATATCCAACAAAACTGTCTTTCAAAACGAGGGCAATGCAATTAACACGAACCTGACTTTGCCACCAACAAACTTCCAGAAGGAACTTCTTAATGATGCAGTTTAGGAAGAAGAAAATGGAAGGAGAGCAAACGTCTAAGACACGAAAAGGAACAGTAAGCAAATGAATGGTAAATACAGTGACGAGCCTGGAGAAGGAAAGGCAACCACTCCAGTTTCCGTGCCTGGGAAATCTGATGACAGAGGAGCCTGGCGGGCTACAGTCCATGGGGCCGCATGGAGTCAGACGTGACTGGGCAACTCACACACACACAGTGATGAGCAGAAAGGAAACTGAAGTTCACGTTCACAGCCCTTACAGTTTACTTGTTCACAAATGCAGCACTTTTTCCTCAACTTTAAGACATCAATGTAAGATATACTGGCATTTCACTCAGATGACTTCAAAATGATAAAGTCATCATCTTACAACTACCAGTTTAATAACTCTTCAACAGGAAGGGCTTCAGAAAGGCTAAGGGACCTGCCTGGGGTCTCAGCACCGGGGTGGAACCCCCTTCTTTACAAACTCACTCCCAAGCTTCTCCTCTCCTGCATCAAGTGAGTGAGTGAGTTTCTCAGCTGTGTCCAGCTCTTTGCGACCTCACGGACTAGACAGTCCATGGCATTCTCCAGGCCAGAATACTGGAATGGGCAGCCTTTCCCTCCTCCAGGGGATCTTCTCCCGCATTGCAGGCGGACTCTTTACCAGCTGAACCGTAAGGGAAGCCCGAGAGCGCTGGAGTGGGTGGCCTGTCCCTTCTCCAGCGGACCTGCCCCACCCAGGAATCATACTGGGGTCTCCTGCACTGCAGGTGGGTTCTTTACCAGCTGAGCTATGAGGGAAGCATCAAGCGGCCCTCTTAAAGAACAAACAGGCCCAGGCGGTGTTTCAAGCTCCCGGCCAGGCCCCTCACAGATCCCACAGGCTGTTAGGCATCTCGGCCTAGAAGGCCCTTTTCTTTCCTGCAAAGCCAAACCCTCTCCCAGCTCCAAGAGCAAATGTGAAGCCTCAACTCCTCCAGCCGGGCCAGCCCGAGTGCCGCCGTCTGCTGCAAGGCCAGTTGCATTTATGGCCAGGGGACGCACCGCAGCTCAGCGCTCAGTTGAAGACTTTCCCGCTGCCATGGCTTCCTCTCTGCCCCGGAGAGCCTATCAGGCCCTTGGAGATAAAAAGATAAAAATCTTTTTCCCTTCTCCTGCCATCTCTCACAGCTAGGACAGTGTTGCGTCAAGTCAGCGCTTGAAAATTGCCTGCTGACCGATTTCTTTCCCTCCCAAATAAGATGTCATTCCCAAGATTTTATGATTCCCTAGGCCAACAGAAATATATTTCCAAAGCAAAGAAGACTTGAAAGAGATAAAAGACAAATTACAGACAATGAGACCCCTCTGAGGACTTCATTCTCTTTTCTCTGGAGGTCAGCCAGGATAATTTGAATTTTAGAAGCATGGATTTTAGATACTCAATTGTATTACTGCACATCAGTTTTAAAAACATACATATAACCAATTCAGCTAAACAAAGACTAGTTAAGACACAAATTCAATTTGGTTTAGACATTAAAATCAACCTCTTGGGCAGATTTTTAAAATGGGAGACAATGAGTACCTTGCCAGTTCCCGGAGGCCCTGCCAACAGGACAGCTCTTCCAGCCATTTTCTTGCTTCTGATTAATTCTACTATCACACCACATGCCTAGACACCACAATGGAAAGAAACAGTAAATCAATATTAAAATGCTTCACAGGAGGAAAAAGTCCAGTCTCTGGTGCACACAATTCACAGACTCATTCACTGAATGCCAGGACACCAGAGAGGCTGTTCCGGGTGCTGGAGGCCATGAGGGCCACGGAGCTCCTGTTCCAGTGGAGGAGACAGACACAAAATCCCTATGAAGAAAAGGGCCACAGACGGGCAAGTGCTGGGGGCAGGGGTTACTCTACAGAGTGATCTGGGAAGGCTTCTTCGACATTATATTTGATACAGAAAACTCCAGGCGGTGCAGAAGTCAGTGTTCCCAGCAATTCAAAATACAGCAGTGAGCTTGGCACACCCAAGGACAGAAAGGGTGCATCACCCAGAGTTCAGAAAACAAGCAGACAGGGGAGAGGAGGGCGTGGAGGCAGGAGGGGCAGAACTTAGAACAGGACCTGCCAGTCCACAGTCAAGCCTGGATTCCATTCTACATGTAATGGGAAACCAGGGGAAAGGCCTCAGGCTACGTGTCATGTTCCGAAGATTCGCGTGTAAAGATTCCTGGTGGCTGCTATATGGAGAATAGGAATGGGAGCTGCGGCATATACTCCGGGGGCCTCTGGAAACTAGAAATGACACTGTGTTCATATCCTCGCACCTGCATTTTTCCAGGGAGAGGAGTTGCAGCTTTCACTGGACTCTCACGGTAACCCACTAGCACTAAGAATCAGCGGCATGCTCTCCTCGTGGGCCATCGGGCGGCCGCCCCGAGCGCCGCGCGCGAACGCCACGCGAGCTGCTAACCTACGGCATCGCAAGACCCAAGACAGGCCTTTCAGAGCCTCAGAGTAAAGTATTTGTTAGCATATTTTAAACATTCTGAGTATTAAGCCATTTTGTACAGCATATACATTGTGTGTGTGTGTATATATATATATGTATAATCACATACATCTATATGTATATATAGTTGACCCATGAACCCTTGAAGTTGGGATGCGCAATCTCCACACAGTCAAAAACCAGCACATAACTATAGAGTCAGACCTCCATATCTGTGACAGCAGCCATGTGTCCTAATACTTATATACTGAGAGAAATCTGCATATGGTGGACTCATGCAGTTCAAACCCATGTTGTTCAAGGGCCGACTGTATACCGACACAAATATGTATCAAATATGTCCATACACAGAAACTCTATGAATGGGTTCCTGATTTCACGCATTTTGGAGTGTTTTTGGAGCGAGGCTGAGAAAGTCGCACTCCCTGAGCCCCTGTATCCTGAGACTGATTCAAATATTCAAAGCACGACTGTCTCCGAGGCGCATTCTATTTGTCTCAAGGCAGGTCACAGTTTTTCTCCCTGGACAGTACCTTGCTGCCAACGTCTTGTGAACACATCTAACTCTTCTCTCTCTTTTCCCCATGGACTATGGAGATGTATCTTGGTCTCACACTTAGCCCCTCAAAAACACAGGTTCAAGGAAAGCATGTGGATGTGCTCTATTCCATTTCTGGCTCAGCTGGAAAAGCACAGTACACTTACACAGCCTAGAAGATCTTCTTCAGAGGTCGCATTTTTAAAAAGATAAAGGAGCCACTGAGGTCTTTCCACAATGACCTCTGACGTCATAACCCTCAGCATTGGAGCCCTTTGGGCAATTCAGAAGAGGCAGGAGACTCTTCGAGCCTTGTCTGTGCGCTCTTGTTCACACTTCCTCTCCCCGCTAATATGCTTCCATTTAGGCTCCTCCTCTCCAGTGAGATACTTCCAGTGAATTCCAAAATTTTAAAAGTATGAGCTGGAAGGGCCTTTAAAAACCTGTAACTCTCATTTTCCAGGTGAGGCCATTAAACATCAAGGAGGCTGGTGATGGGACCAGACTCAAACAAGGAGCTGGCAGCAGAGGTGGGGTGACTAATACATCAGTACACAAATCCTGGGCCCCTGTAATAAGCCAGGTTCTGGATGTTTACCACCACCTGGTCTCTGTCCTTGGGAAGCTCACATTCATATGGAGGCACAGGCATCTGAGTTAACAGCACGGATTCTGGAGGCAGGTCGCCTTGGCTTTAGATCCTCGCTCTACCAATCACAGCTGAGTAATCTCAGACCCACAACCTCATCTCTGTGAAACACAACTTTCTCATCCGAGAACAGAATTCGTAACATAGAGGCACGGATGCTACCGGGTTTACGGTGAAGTAGACTCATGTCTACAACTGAGTCTGAAATGCCGGGGCAGCCTGCCGCACGGAGAAAGGAGCAGACGGAAGACCACGCAACGGCGTCACATGCCACCTGCAGACCCCGGGCACGCAGGCACACAGGTCTTTCAACTTTGTCGTACGTCAGAGAAGTGTCATAAAAAAGTAGAGGGACGGTATAAGGATGCAGGGGAACAACCAGACAGTGGAAACGGGGCTGCCGCGCGCAGGGAGCTCACTCAGCAGCTGTCTGCAGTGGCGGCCTCTCAGACAGCTGAAGCCGGACCAAGAGAAACTTCAGTCCCCTGATCCCGCCACGTTTTCCCCTCTGGAAGGCCGGCGTTCAAAAGGAAGGCTGCTCTTGGCCCTTTCTTAGCACAGTTAGGCGAGAGGGCAAGAGTCTTAAGCGGGACCACACGGCTGCTGGGCCAGAGGCAAGGCCCGCCGCGGCTGCGGGGCGGCTGCAGGGCGCGCCGGCCCAGGGCCACGGCACCGAACCGGGCCGCCGGGGGCTCCGCGGCCGGGCCTCGCCCCCTGAAGTTTTGCATCAACAAAAAAACAATTAAAAAAAGAGCCTGAACAGTTCCGTGATGATAACGTAGGTGGGAGGACGGGGCGCCGTCACCACCGAGTAGAAGCGGGCTTTAGGGGGATCGGCCAAAAGGGCCCGGCGCCCGGCACCTGCCGCCGCTCCCTTCCCGGCCTGGAGCCCCGGCCCCCCGGCGCGCTCCCAGCAGCCGCCAGGACCGGCCCGGAGTCGGACGCTCCCGCGCGGCGGCCTCAACGCCGGGCCCGACGCGCACGGGCCGCCAGGGCAGGGCCTCGCCCGTCCTCTGCCCCCCGGCCCCGGCCCCGGCCCCGGCCCAGCCCCACGCCCGCCTCATTCCCGGCCCCGGCCCGCCCCACGCCCGCCTCATTCCCGGCCCCGGCCCCCGCCCCACCTCGCGCGCGTTCTCCTGGCCCACGAGCCCCGAGGCCGCCTGCTTGGCCAGGCCGCCCTCGTCCAGCCCCAGCCCCTTCACGTGGCTGTGGGAGGCGATGCGCTGGGTCTTGGTGGTGCTCTTCACCTCCTCGATCTTCATCCTGACAACCGCAGCCCCGGGGCCCGCACAGCCCAGGCAGCGCGCCCCCCGTCACCACGAGGCCGTTACCAGGCGGAGGGTCCCGCCTCGGTCGGCGTCCCATTGGCCGCGGCGGGGACGCCTCCGCGCTCCATTGGCTCCTGGCTGCGCCCGTCGCGGCTGCCGGTAGGGCCCGCCCTCCAGCTTCCGGCGGTGTCCCACGGTTGGCGTCCCCCGCGGCCGGCGCTTCCTTCCTGGCTGGGGACGAGCGGGGCGGCGCTGCAGCTCACTAGGGGCGCGCGTCCCGCTCTTCCCCGCGCCTTCCGGTCCGTGAGCGCGGTCGAACCGATGCCGCTCTGCGGAGCTCGAGCTCGACCTCGGTGTCGGAGATGAAGAGACGGGTTTAGAACTTAAGCCTGGACCTGCGCCGGCTGAGCAGTTTTCCGACAGCCGCTCCTCCCACCTCTCCGGGGAGGCCGTGCTCGGCTTCCCCTCGCCTCCACCTCTCCCTTTACTTAGAGTAAGTCGGCTGTGCGTGAGTTTAGTGTAATTCCTAGTCCGGATGAAGATGCGGGCGAAAAGGGGCCCCGCAGCTCACCCAGGAAGGCGCAGCAAGTCATCAGCAGTTGGCATTTCTGCTGAGGGCTTACGGCATGGCAGCCTGGGGGACCCTCATCGCAGCCCCGAGATGAGACGGGCATCCCGCGGCTGCGTCCTGTCCGTTCCGGGACAATGTCAGCGCTGCCTGCGACAGTGTGCTCTTCCCATCCACCCATCCGTTCAACAAACGTTGGTTTGCACCTGCTCTGAGCCAGACACTCCACGATGCAGACCTAAATACAAAGTCTACAGCCTTAACAAGCTCAGTCCTTAGTTGGGAAGCTTGCGACGGTGAGGTGTGCAAGCCCAGCAGAGCAGGCCACCTGGAACAGCTGGAGAGCCGAGGAAGGCGCCAGGAGGTGGTATGGTAATGCCCACACGGAACCGGATGGTAGGCTAACGTCCTTAGAAGAAGATGGTACTTTGCCATGTCAAGATAAGTGGACTCAGGTCCAGAGAAATGAGGGACTTGCCCAGAGCTCAGGGGAGCTTTTTTGCATCGGGGTTGAGACAGACCTGAAGTCAAATCCTGCTGCAGAGGTTGCTGACTCTCCTCTCTCCTTGTACTTCTCCATCATAACTTGTGAGTCTAGGTTTCCAGTTACTCGCGTGAGTATCGGGTCAGTGCTAGTCTCTCCCACCAAACTGCAGGCCTGGTGAAAGCGTAGACCACGTCGCTGCTGCTCCTCATTTTGGCGTCCGTGTCTGGCTCACAGCGAAGGCTTCTGCCCGGCTCTGGACCCCACGTTCACACACAGTCAGGCAGTTCTGCTGCACTGGATCTTACCCGGACTTGGTGATGGTTTCTGTCAGAGAATGGAAACTTTTGTCCCTCACCTCCTCTTCCACCAGAGCTGTTGCATTTTTTTCCTGCTAAGAAGGGTTCAGAAATCTGATCTGACCCAGCATTCTCTTTTTACAGGTGCGGAAACTGAGGCCCTAAAGGAGGATGGAGCTTGTCCAAAAGCACAAACTGAGCCGATGCCTTTCCAGGCCTAGACTGCAGGCCCAGCGTGCAAGGAAACTGGACCTGGCTGCTCAGTCGGGGCTCCTTCTGATTCAGCAGAAGGTGATGTAGCGGCCAGGCTCCAAGGCGCGTGGAGGTCGGTGAGGCCACAGCAGCCGACTTGATTATCATGCCTGCCCAGCACCCTTCTCACCTCTGACCCCTCTCAGTCTCATTTTCTGTAGAGAACCACCCTTCCCCCTGTGGGCACCACATGGCTTAGATAGGTTGGCCCTCCTTCAGCTTTGTTTCAGGGATGGACAGGGACCCTGACCTGGCCAATCAAAGTGTCCCCTTGTCCCCAGAATAGTGATTGGCTCAGCAATGTGAGCGGATAGTCCAGTGACAGTCCTGCACCCTTACGGGAAATAACAGGAGAGAGCCTTGGTCCTGGGCCTCCGCGTCATCTTTGCCGCTTCTTGGGAAGGCTCCACCTGAGGGCGAAGCCAGCACAGAGGACAGGTCGGCTGGCAGAGGCTCCTGAGGCAGTGCCCTACGTCCCCAGGCCCGGCCAGCTTGCCCCACTTGCAGGGTGAGCAGTTAAGCCCTGGGGCTTAACACAGCTCGAGCTAGGCTTCCATCCGTGGGCCCGCGCAGCGCCACACACAAGGTACGGGCCGGACGCTGATCCCAGCCTGTGCCGTGTGGGCCCTGGGCTGCCCGCCGGCCCGCCCGCTCTCTCACCCCAACCCCCTGACCCTTGCTCTTGAGACGCCTGACCCTTGACCCCTCATTTCTTCATCCAGGCCTGACCATCTCAGCCTCTTGGTTTCCAACGCTTCTGCTCCCTCCTTGCTTTGAAGTCTTTCACATCTGACCTTTGAACCTCCAGGTCCAGGTCAGGCCTGCCTCTGCCTTCTCCCCACCTTGAGAAGACTGCTGAGTAGAGAGGGAGACGGTCACTCAGGGACCCTGTGGAGCCAGGCGCCCATCATGTTCTCCAGCCTCAGCCAAGCGCTCAGAGCGTATCCTAACCTGATAGAACGTTTAAGAATGGCCTACCAAGCAGTGCAGCACTGGCATGAGGACAGACACGGACCAATGGCATAGAATAATTCAGAAATGAGCCTCGGCCTGCGAGCGAGGGAGCCACGACCACTCGCGGGGGAAAGCGGGAACTGTGATTAGGCTTCGGTGCCTTTGGGCTTCGCAGAAGCGACTGTATTTGGGGCCTGTTTTGTTTCTTAACGATTTCCTCCTGGTCAGTGTCTCAGCCTGAGAGCTGCGATAGAAGCTTAAGGCCTCAGCGCTACTCAGCCCCCGCCCTGGAGCCCTGCAGTCTCTGCCGAACCTCTGTGCGGTGCTCACAGCTCACGACGGCGGGTTCACAGTCTCTAACTCAGTAATTCACTCTTTTCCTGATGTTTCCGTCTCAGGGAGATCGTTTGCTTGGTGGTTAGTGGCTGCGAACATGCATTTAAAGCTTTTGAGAGAATGCAATGCACTATGAAGATTATGACGATGATCGTAAGCAATATAAGTCCCAGGGTCTGGGGTGCACTTCAGAGCCATGACCCCCGAGATCCAAACCAATCACGATCAAAGCCAAAGAAAGTCCCTGTTGAAGGAGGCCCCGTTGTAAGCTACCTGGCTTCGTCTCTGGTCTTATACTCCCACATTCTCACCAGCATTTGGAATGCCAGGCGCACTGGTATGCTTCTTACTTCATCTCCAGGTTGATTTCTGGGGACAGAAGGGACAGATGATTTTGCTGGCACCTTGGAGGTGGTGCAAAGGCACACAACCAAATAACGTTGATCCACATAGTGAGTACGTTGCTGCCTTTTTAACCCTTTTTTTTTTAACACTTATTTTTTTGGCTGCACAGCTTGGATCGAACCATTATTCCTGACCAGGGATTAAATTCTGGATCACCGCAGTAAAAGCCCACATCCTAACCATTGGCTGGCCAGGGAATTCCTGTGCCTTTTTAATTCTAATTCAGTGACTCTTAGGGGGTGGAGTATGATTCTCCCTTTTTAATACTTGCTAGTCTCACTTTTTATTGAGATTTTTGTGGTTCCCAGCTATTTGTGGCAAGTGATAGTGTTCTTCCGTGTATGGGGAAATACTTTTATTTAAGTCAGCCTTAAAGCTGTGTCTGTCTGGATCTTGCGTAAATGATGAAGGCGGCTCATGTCACCGGGGTTGGAGACAGCTGGCATGAAGCGGGGTCGGCTGGCAGGGAGCGGAGGCTGAGCAAGCCTCCTCTCGCGGCCCTCCTGCCTCTGCGGGAAATAGCCCCAGCAGCACCACCGAGGGCTGTCGGGAGAGTTCAGTGAGGCCCTGGCCCCGGGCCTGAGCTGGAACCGGCACAGAAAGTGGCGTCTGCGCTCGCGATCCGGAGCCGGGCTCGTCGTCCCTTTGCCAGCTGCCCGCTGCGTGTGCGGCCCTGCGGTCATCTTGCCCCGCTTTGCCCCGAGGACTCTCCTGGGACTTGCTGTGGAGCCTGAGGCAGAAAGTGGGGCTGGGGCTGGGGTCAGGCCAGCCGGCCTTCTCTGCTGGGACCTCTCTCCATGCCAGCAGACCCGCCCCACTGCGGCGGGGAACTGGCAGTAAATGCTGGGGAAGCAGCTGAAGCCTGCAGGTCCCCAGGGCTCCGGCTGCACCCCCGTCCCACTGGTGTCACGTGGCAGCGGAGTCAGAGGTCAGGCCGTCGGGCTGTTTCTGGTGTAAAGTCTTAGCTGTCAGACTGTGATCCTCTGACCAGGTGGCAGGGAATTATGAGCCATTCACTAACTTAATAAATGTGAAAATAGACTCCACAGTCTAGTTAAATGTCTATATTCGTTTACTATGCCTGCAGTAACCAATTCCTACAAATGGTGTCATAAGACAACCCCCATGCATTCTGTTACAGTTCTGCCTATCAGTGTCCAAAACGGGCCTCACTGGGCTAAAATCCAGGTGTGGACAGGCTGGGTTCCTCTCTGGAGGCTCAGGGGAGCTCCCGCAGGCTGGGTTTTCCAGCTTCTACAGCCTGCCCAGCTCCTGGACTCATGTCCTGCTTCCACCTGTAAAGACACTAAGGGCCAGTGCCGTCTTCTCATTTCGCCATCTCTGGTTCCTTTCCTCCCTCCTCTCTCCCAGGGCCCACGGGGTAATCTGGGATAAGCCTCCCCCCTCAACCTCATCTCAGTATCTTTAACCGAGTCACATCCGCCAGGTCTTGTTAGCGTGCAGGCCAACACTGTCACAGGTTCCAAGACGTGGACATCTTTGGAGGTCACTGTTCTGCACGGCCAGCCTCCCCCCGCAGGGGTCCCGTCACAGCCCAGACTGATTTCCACAGGTTTTAGTCCGTATCAGAGAGCATACTTCTGTACTGCTTGTCCTGGAAAAAGAGTTCAGGTTTTTCTCCGATTGTGCTAACTGGTCACACACTCACTGCCGAACAAGTGGCCATGGCTAGAGAACGGGACCCGAGTCTCAGGTCCATCCCTGCAGCTAGAGTGGGGTCAGCCCCCATGGTGACCCGGAGGAGAGGCGCGTGATGCCTCTGAGGACAGCTGAGGAGGGAGAGGCCCCGGGCCCCTGCAGACCTGAAAGAGCTTGTAACCATATTCCGGTGGAAGAAACGGGGCAGGGCTGGGGGCGGAGGCGGAGGCGGACACGGGGCGCGATTCCAGCTTGTGGGGACCAGTTCTGGCCAGGACATCAGCTCCCGCCCTGCAGCTAAGGGGGCAGCAGCAGCTGCTCAGAGCGGGCAGCATCACGGAGCACAGCGGTGGCCTGGTGGCAGCCTGGCCAGAGGTCAGCATGGGACGCGCCGAGGAAGGTACACGGCTAACACAGTCATTGGCGGGGTGGGTAGCCACAGAGAAGACGGAAATTTCCACTTCACTCCTAAAAGAATCTGTAAAGTCAAAACGCAAATCAAAGAGCAAAGTATAATAACTTCCTCTGGGCAAATTTATAATTAATCCTGGATTAATTGGTCTTAATGAAATTGAATTAATTACTAGCTGTTTGTAAAGAACTTTGAACTACCTTAATACAAAATAGCATTAAAGGAACAGAAAGGAACCCGCATTGCATTAACATTGAGAAGAAATACCAAATAATCGCAGCTCTGCAGGCCGCTCCCTGTCAATCATTTCCCAGGGACTGGGCCCAGCCTTGGAACCCAGCCTGGGACTCAGGAGTTTGCGGCAGAGGACGGTGTCTTTGTGGGCTGGAGGTTTGGGGGTGGCTCCACTCAAGAAACAATTTGCATGTGCTGTCCTGGGGGCAAGCAAAGATATGCAAGGGTCCTCAGCCCACGGGGACAGGGGCGAGTCCCAGAGCACCAGCCTGGTCTGAAGCAAAGTGGCTTCCCTGGGGTAGAAGCCAGCAGAGACAAAGGAGGGAGACGCAGGCGTGACGGGACCTGCGTCTTGCTGGCATCGGCGCCCCAGTTCCTGCAGGGTGTCCCTCAGGCTCCTCCGGGCACACCTGCCAAGGCGGAGCTCCGTGCTTCCCTGCTCGTGCCCGGGCACCGCCGCCCCTAGGACACAGTCTTAATCTGGCCGACTTTCAGACAGCCCAGCGCTGCCATCTCCTTGGCACCTGTGGAGACGGGGCTGGACGCCCCCACGGGGCTCAGGCCCCAGCGCAAGGCCCACTGCTGGGGAAGGAGCGGCGTGTGAGCCGGCCGCGGTGGGACTGGAGACAGGCAGACCGGGCCTAAGGCCGCAGCCCTGCCGCCGGTGAGCCCGGCCGGGTCATGGCTGCAGCCCACGGCCCCAGGCAGCAGGGGTTCACCGGGCAAATGTTCCTGGAATTTCATACGGAAACACCCTTGACAGGCGGGCGGTAGTCGCAGCCGCCGTCGCCTGGCTGAAGCTGAGCAGCGGCAGCCCGTCCGTGCAGGACCCTCTGGGCACTTTAAACCCTGCCGCGCGCTCCTGAGAGCCGCCTGCCGGGCCCGGGCGGGCATCTGGGAGTGCGGTCCGTGCCGCTGACCGTGGGCCGCCCCTTTCCCGCGGGCGGCGCGGCCAGGGCGTGCGCGGACACAGCTTCTGCTTCCCGTCTGGCGCTTCGGCGGCCCCGGCTCCCCGCCGCCGCGGCGGGCGCACCGGGGCCGGAAGCTTCGGCGGCGGAACGCGCGAGCCGGGCGCGGGCGGCGGCCGGGCCGGCTTAGCGGGAGGACCGGCGGCGGCATGGCGGGCCGGCGGGTGAACGTGAACGTGGGCGTCCTGGGCCACATCGACAGCGGCAAGACGGCGCTGGCGCGCGCGCTCAGCACCACGGCCTCCACCGCCGCCTTCGACAAGCAGCCGCAGAGCCGCGAGCGCGGCGTCACGCTCGACCTGGGCTTCTCCTGCTTCTCGGTGCCGCTGCCCGCGCACCTGCGGCCGGCGCCGGGGGCGGGGCCCGGGCCCGAGGCCGAGCCCGAGCCGCGGCTGCAGGTCACGCTGGTCGACTGCCCGGGCCACGCGTCCCTCATCCGGACCATCATCGGCGGTGAGCGCGCTCCGCTCCCTGGACAGGCCTCCGTCCACCCCCTGTCTCTTATACACATCTAGATGTGTATAAGAGACAGCCCCCGCGCCGGTTCCGGGCTCCACGTGGACGGGGCGCCTGTGTATACGTCGACGCCTCCTCTCCTTGTTCTTCCTTTCCTTTTCTTTGCAAACAAGCTGGTAACAGCAGAGGCACTTTCACTGGATACTCCGAGCTGCCGCCCCCGTAGGAAAGCAGCACCCACTCCAGCGTTCCTGCCTGGAGAATCCCGCGGACGGAGGAACCTGGTGGGCTACTGTCCACGGGTCTCAGAGAGTCAGGCACACACCACAACACATCACTGTGTTTCAACATCACGTGGAACTCCGTTGTACACTGGCACCACCATTTTCTTACCATCTTACTGATGGGCATTTATGCCCTTGATCATTTTTGCTCACACGCTTCTTCAGTGAGTTTTCTAGAGCAGACGTCTTTGGTGGGTGTGCTTGTGTGTCCGTAAGGAGAGCCCCTAGAACGGACATGCCTGGGCAGAGGTCTTGGTGGGTACTTCTCAGATGCCCTCCTGTGATGTACCGTTTCATTAATTTTAACGGTACACGTAGTACATGAGTACATTCTACTCTTGAAAAAATAGAACATCACAGACCAGGTAGAAGGCCCCTACTTACTTACCCCTCCGGTCCCTCCAGAGGAGGTCGCTAGTGCACTTCTGGGGAATTACCTTTTCACACTCATTTCAGTGCGCTGGACTCCACAGACAGGGCTTTAAAACGTGTCCCTTTTATATAGGAAGACGGTGTCTTAACGCAAGCACACGGCACGAAGGCTGTGTAGCTCAGAGACTCTTGCTTCTCCCTGTGGACCCTGGTGTCGCCCACCTGTCTTCCCCTGTTCCTTCCGACGGCGCTCCCTGGGCCCACGGGCGCACGTGGGAGCGCGGGTTGTTCAGATGGTGTCGTGGGCCTGCTGGGGGACGGCGTCACTGGGCCTACGGGGCGCCGGGTGTGTGATGAGTGCCACGTGCTTGCACCGTGTCGCCTCCCGACTGGTCCGTGCTGCAGGCAGCCTGAGAGTTTCCTGTTCTCCGGAGAGGAAACGGCAGCACTTGTTAGCGGCGTTAACGCGAGACCTGAGCACGTGGAGCGATGGGCCCCAGCCCGCTGCTCTTCCTTCAGTAGATCGGGTGCCCGCCTTCCCCTCGAGGAAGTGGGGAAAGTGGCTTTTTCTTTTGAGTGGAAGGGAACGGTGTTCGAGGGGCTGCCAGCCTGTGGCTCCAAACCGGTGTCTGTGCGGCAATGCTGAGTGAAGGGGCGTGCTGCGGGAGTGCGGCCCCAGCTCTCCGCCGAGGACACTGGAGTTCCCTGGACAGGGGTGGGAAGCTGCTCGGCTGCCCGAGACCTGGGTCTGTGAATCCCCGTGTTATCCTCGTGGCCCAGAGGCCTCGCACGTCTTGGTCTTCTTGAGACGGCTCCGGAGGCTGAGTCCTGGCTTCTGTCCCCAGACGCCTGCGTCCTGGACCTTGTTCTTCCTCCCTGCCCTCTCCTCCGCCCTCGGCTCATCCGTCACCCGAGGGATGGATGTTCATCAGATCAGGTCCGCTCTCAGCCTCGAGACTGCCCTGAGGTTGCTCGTTGCGCGCCTGGGAACCGTGGTCTGGCCTCTGCCCGCCGCGAGCCTTGTCTCTGTCTCCCGCCCTCCCGACACGCTGGCCTGCTCCTTGTTGGACGGGCCAGTCTTGCATCTGCTGTTCCCTCCTCTCGGACCATCTGGCGCCTCCTCCCTGAAGTCTCAGCTTGAGTGTCACCTCCTCGGATAGGCCCCCTCGGGCCCACTGGCCTGGAGCCCCTGGCTCTCTGCGCTCCGCCTTCCTCGCGTCCCCTTGTTCCCTGCGAGCCCTGTGTGCCGTCTGACGCGCTTGTGGTGCTTGCTTGTCGAGGCCTCTGTCCTCCCTGGGAGCGAGCGGGAACAGCGTCTGTCTCACCAGTGTGTTCTCAGTGCCATGACCAGAGCCAGGCCCGTGGGAGGTGCCCGGTGAGTTCCGAATGAGTGAAGCCATGTGCCAGCCCCGAGGCTGCCAGGGGTGGTGACGAGTCACCAGCAGGGTGTCCTCCCCC
Organism: Cephalophus harveyi; assembly: GCA_006410635.1. NCBI lineage: Eukaryota > Metazoa > Chordata > Mammalia > Artiodactyla > Bovidae > Cephalophus > Cephalophus harveyi. The sequence continues at coordinate 253,656 of SJYT01066745.1, read as the reverse complement.
TGCAGACTGACAGTGGAGCAGAGAGTGAGCAGAACACAGGTCAGGGTCGGAGCTCCTTCCGAGCCGTGCTGCCCAGTCCCCGGAGCACTGGCCTTCTCGGGGTGGGTGGACAGGGTGCCCGTCCGCCCTGGCCCCTGCGATGGTGTTTCTGGGCGGTATTTTCCTCTGATCCATTTTAGAGTATAAATCTTTCAGAGTTAGAACTTCGGCAAGATTCAGTGATGGGGCTTGAGTGGGGTTGAGGGGCTTGGACCCATCCTCGCTCTCGCCCTGGCAGGAAGGAGGAGGTCTGACAGATGCCGGCGGCTGGGCTCGGCCATCTGTAGTCGTCTGTGGCTGCAGGATTAACAGCGCGCTGTCTCCCTGTCTCCCGTGCCTGTGGGTAATGGACGGCCGCTCGGTGCCCGACCGTCGCCCTGCTCGCCGGCCTCCCGCCCCCGCGTCGGCGGTGCTTCCGCCAGGCTTGCCCCGCCCTGGGCCTGCCCGGCCAGACCCACTGGGCTGTCAGAGCCTGGCGCGTGAGGCTGGGGCTCCTAGCCTTGGCGGGCAGCGGGCAGCCCCCGGGAGCCTGTCTCTGCAGCCCGGGGCGGGGGGAGGCATTCTCTATGACACTTAAGCTTCTTCCGTTCTCTGTTCTTCCACGTCTCCAAGCTCGCGGGACAGCATGGAGCAGCACGCTGCCTTCAGCCGTTCTCTCCCGGAGTGCGCCTGCAGCCTGTCTGCGATGCGCTCTCTGGGCCCACGAGAAGGCTCGTGTGCGGACACCCGTGCGCTTTCCCCCAGGTTTTGACTCTGCTCGCTGGCCGTCTGCATTTAGCACCGACCAAGCAGAGGTGCCACACGGGGGGCCTGGCCACTCCAGGAGCTCAAGTGTTTCCCTCATGTGAAACCAGCCAAGCAAAAAAGACGCTTCTTGTTTGCTCCACCCCTAGTCTTTCAATGGATCTGTCTAGAAACTGGCTGTGTTGCGCGATGGCATCTTGCGCTGTCCTCAGACGCTGCGGCACGTTGAAGGCGGTGGTGAGGGCGGAGGCGCCTCCTCGGCTCTAGCTCCCTTGGCTCCTAGAGTCTGCTGGCTTTCGCCCCCTGCTCCCCGGTGCCGGGTGGGACCCCTTCTTCCAAGCCCAGAGCCCTCGGCGTCTCTAGGAGACCCAGGTCAAGCTCCGCCTGCAGCAGCAGCCGCTGGCCAGCGAGTGACTTTGCTGGGTTTTGGGTGACAATGTGGGAGCCGTGTACCGTCAGAGACGTGGCCTCGAGTTTAAATGACTGCAGAATATTTGAGCAGGAACCAGCCGGGAAGAAAAATGGAAGCAGGCAGTTATATCTCATTCTGCTGGGGCACATTTTTCTTCTCATGGGGCTTGCCCTTGAGAACAAAACATATCAAATGTTAAATCAAAGAATATTTTCTAGTCATGCCAGGAATAGAAAATAATGCAGACTTGCTTTGGCGAGGCGAATGTTTTGCTGGAAGGTTATAATCAAAGTCAGGAGGAAACCGTAGCCACAGCTTTTGGTAAAGCTGTAATCATTTAAAATTAATTCCTTTTAAACTTCTCACTTAGCCTCAGATTCACTCCATCCAGGTTGGAATAAGATTTGGGAGGCGTCCCAGGAACCAACCAGTCAGTTGAGGCCTGAGACCTGTTCCCTGCACGCTTGTCCTTGCGTTGGCTGGTCTTGGGCCAGCCTGGGCCTGAGGCTCCCTCTGACCAGCAGGCCTTTGAGGCCATGCTGTGGGAGGTGATGGGGAGAACAGTCTCTGGAGCTCTGGGGACCCAAGACGACCAGGAGGCCTTCCACCTGCTGTTCCCGCGAGCCTGGAGGCCTCCGGGTGGCTCTTGGGCCAGGCAGCATGGACTGTCAAGGCTGTTTTGTTAAACATTTGTTCTGAGATGTAATTCACATACCATAAAATCTGCCCGTTTCAGATGCACATTTAAGCATCTTCAGCCTATTCCCAGAGCTGTGTAGTCAATGCCACAGCCTGAGCTGCATCAGTGTGAGAAGATCCACACAGCCATAGGGGTCCCCACCCCCTCCCCGACCCTGGCCGAGCCACGGCGGTCTCTTATACACATCTGAAGAAATACCAAATAATCGCAGCTCTGCAGGCCGCTCCCTGTCAATCATTTCCCAGGGACTGGGCCCAGCCTTGGAACCCAGCCTGGGACTCAGGAGTTTGCGGCAGAGGACGGTGTCTTTGTGGGCTGGAGGTTTGGGGGTGGCTCCACTCAAGAAACAATTTGCATGTGCTGTCCTGGGGGCAAGCAAAGATATGCAAGGGTCCTCAGCCCACGGGGACAGGGGCGAGTCCCAGAGCACCAGCCTGGTCTGAAGCAAAGTGGCTTCCCTGGGGTAGAAGCCAGCAGAGACAAAGGAGGGAGACGCAGGCGTGACGGGACCTGCGTCTTGCTGGCATCGGCGCCCCAGTTCCTGCAGGGTGTCCCTCAGGCTCCTCCGGGCACACCTGCCAAGGCGGAGCTCCTGTGTGCCCGTTCTGGAGTTTCGTACAAACGGAATCACACGTGACGTGGCCTTTTGTGTCTGGCTTGTTCCACCAAGCGCGTTGCTGCCAGGGTTCATCCATGTTATAGTGTGCGGGATACTTCATTCCTTTTTTAAAAATCCACTTTTGTTTTTAATTGTGGTAAGATCATTTTACAGAAAATGTGCCGTCGTAACCATTTTGAAGTCTGCAGTTCCGTAGCCTCCTTCTCCAGAGCTCTTTCTTCTTACCAAAGCAAAGCTGTGCCTGTTAGCCCCCCCTCCTTTTTATGGCTGAGTAGGAGGATCCCAGGGACGGGGGAGCCTGCTGGGCTGCCGTCCATGGGGCCGCACAGAGTCGGACACGACTGAAGCGACTTAGCAGCAGCAGCAGTGCCCATTATGCGGACAGATCGCCTTTTTAAAACCCAGTCACCAGCTGAAGGACGTTTGGACTGTTTCACTCTTGGACGATGATGAGGAACTCCACTGTGGACATGTGCGTTCTGAAGCTCGTGCGGGCGTACGCTTTCTCTCTCTCGGGTTTCGCGCAGGAGTGGAGTTGCTGGTCAGGGGCCACTCCGTCTGCTGCTCGAGCAGCTGCGGCCTGTCTCCCGCGGCACCGGCTCCGCGCTCCCACCCGCGGCGCGTGCGCGTCTGGCTTCTGCACGGCCCGCCAGCACTGCCGACTGCCTGGCTTTTGGACCCTCGTCGTCCTGATGGGTGTGAGCTGATAGCGCACCGACGCCTAATCTTGCATTTCTCGGATGTTTTCTCGATCCATTTTTATGCTTTCTCTGGAGAGCTGTGTATCCAGATCCCGAGCCCTTTTTTCAGATGGCGCGTTTGGCTTTTGTTATTGAGTTGCAAGAGTCTTTATGTACTGTGGATACCAATCCTTTATTAGGTATCTGATTGGCAAATATTTTTTCCCCTTCTCTGGATTTTTATTCAGTAATATTTGAGGTAAACAAATAAGTGAGTTGAATTAGTTTGAGAGGATTATGTGTGCCTGACATTATTCGGGGGGTGAGGGGTGAGGCTTGCCATTCCCTTCTCCAGTGGATCACGTTCTGTCAGCCCTCTCCACCATGACCCGCCCATCTTGGGTTGCCCTGCAGGCATGGCTTGGTTTCATTGAGTTAGACAAGGCTGTGGTCCTAGTGTGATTAGATTGACTAGTTTTCTGTGAGTATGGTTTCAGTATGTCTGCCCTCTGATGCCCTCTTGCAACACCTACCATCTTACTCGGGTTTCTCTTACCTTGGGTGTGGGGTATCTCTTCACGGCTGCTTCAGCAAAGCACAGCCGCTGCTCCTTACCTTGGACGAGGGGTATCTCCTTACTGCCGCCATTCCTGACCTGCTGTTTCAAATCCTGAAAGATGATGCTGTGAAAGTGCTGCACTCAATCTGCCAGCAAATTTGGAAAACTCAGCAGTGGCCACAGGACTGGAAAAGGTCAGTTTTCATTCCAATCCCAAAGAAAGGCAATGCCAAAGAATGCTCCAACTACCACACAATTGCACTCATCTCACATGCTAGTAAAGTAATGCTCAAAATTCTCCAAGCCAGGCTTCAGCAATACGTGAACCGTGAACTTCCTGATGTTCAAGCTGGTTTTAGAAAAGGCAGAGGAACCAGAGATCAAATTGCCAACATCCGCTGGATCATGGAAAAAGCAAGAGAGTTCCAGAAAAACATCTACTTCTGCTTTATTGACTATGCCAAAGCCTTTGACTGTGTGGATCACAATAAACTGTGGAAAATTCTGAAAGAGATGGGAATACCAGACCACCTGACCTGCCTCTTGAGAAACCTATATGCAGGTCAGGAAGCAACAGTTAGAACTGGACATGGAACAACAGACTGGTT
>SJYT01066745.1:169033-241183 GCA_006410635.1 Cephalophus harveyi | reverse complement strand
GGTATTTAACACACATATTTTAATCATAAAAGTAACACCAATCTTTTAATATAAAATTCAAAGAAACCTGGGGAAAATAAAATACAAAATCTCTGTATCCCTACTATCAAGATTTAACAACATTAGCCTTTAATTATATGCTGATGTTAAAAAATAATATCCAAAAAAATATTAGTGAAATGATTAAATTGGACATTCTTCAAAAGTCGGTTAACAATTTTTATTTTTTGCTTTGTGAAATGCCTGTCCTTATCTTTTGTTATATTTTAAAGTAAAAAGCCATAATATTTGTGCAGTTTTAAAATTGGCCTCTCCTTTAATGCATAGATTATCAAAAGAAAAACTATTCAAAGGGGTTCAAATTCAGAAGCCTACACTGAAGTTACTTTAGTGATCTCAGCTACTCTTAGAAACAATCTTTTCTCTTGGTATCCTAGAAACCTCTTAATACTGCTAACCACCTCTATAATATTTTTCTGGTTAAGACAAATGCCACCGGGCAGCAAAATACAGCATTCTCTTCATAAAGGGAAGTACAATCAGAAATGGATATTTAATGAATTTTTTTCACATCGAATGTTAAGAACAAAGATATATTCATTGCTTACAACATATTCACTAATTATAATAATTAGCCACTTAAAACAATAGTTGTAATATTAAAAATATTGCTAGCTACTAATGCCTCTATAATAAAAAGCAAATTTGTGCAATAGAATATAATATTTACCCAGAAATAGAAATATAATAAGTACAGGAAAAAGCCTTGCTAGACACATCATGTCAAACTTTGGTGATGCTGAAAATCTGATGGAAATTGAACATAAAAACACCATATCGAATGTAGTCAGAAAAAAATAATCAAATTAGAATACAGGAGTAAAGTGACAAAGAATTGTCTATATCTCTTAACAATGCTAAAAGAAGATTTGCAATATAGGATACACAAAAAACGCGCTTCCTAGGTAGCTCAGCTGGTAACGAATCCATCTGCAATGCAGGAGACCCCAGTTCAATTCCTGTGTTGGGAAGGTCCCCTAGAGAAGGGATAGGCTACCCACTCCAGTATTCTTGGGTTTCCATAGAGGCTCAGTTCAGTTCAGTTCAGTTCAGTTGCTTAGTTGTGCCCGACTCTTTGCGACCCCATGAATCGCAGTCCCCACCCCCCGCCCTCCTCCTGGACCTGCCCGTCCCATCCTTAGCGCCGGCAGGAGAAGGCTCTTCCCGTCTGTCCGCCCCGCAGAGGGTCTCGCCCCACACTGGGGTCTTGTGCAGGTATGTTTTGATGGCCCCTGTGTTAAAGTCTTTTTTCATAAAAATTCACTGCCAGCATGTCAAAATCAGGAGCTTTCATGTAACAGCCCAGAGGTTCACCACTTGAGGGGCGAGTGAGTGTACACTGAGTGCAGAGTCCACGGGCCAGCGCTCCGGAGCCTGGGGCGCCTCCTGTCAGGGGAGGCCCGGGGGGGCGCGGCAGGACGAGCACGGCGCCCGGGAGCATCTCCCATCCAGACGGGTGCTCTTCCGGGCCCCGCTCGATCGTCTCACCGCGTCCTGCACAGCGGCCCCAAGGCGGGGGTTTCCCTCCACACTGAGGGTTGCCCCGAAAGGAGGCTGCGTGCGGCTCAGTCGGAGCGGCTCCAGGCGGGTGCGGGACCCCAGCCCACACTGCTCTGGGGGGAGCCTGGCTCCTGGGCAAAGCACAGCCTTGTGCCTCCATTCTCCCTGGGTTATTGGAGTTCTGTGTGTGTTAACTGGGTCTTTATTTTCCTGTAATTAGGCCCCTGCTGCTTTGAAGTGGCTGAGGCTGCTGGGGAGGTGGGACTAGCTGCCGCGGTGATCCTCTCTTGGCAGGAGAAGAAACAAGTTTTGCTGCTGAGCGAGAAGTTGAGTTTCCCTCCGCCGTATCTCTCGTGCTAGGATGATGCCTCTGTGTCTCGGGGCTTCAAGCAGACTGCGATCGCTCCCTTCGTCTCTAACCTACTTCCGAGGACGTCTGTTTGCCGGCACGCACAGGTGCTACGTGCAGATAAACCTGGCTGCTCCCTTTTAGAGCTAGTCCTGGGAAATGCCAGCGCTGACCTGCTGGGCCCCCTGGACGCGGGGCCCCGTCCTTTGCCACTTGGGGTCACTCGGTGGCCTGAAGCTCCTGAAATAGGGGGCTCGGCCTCTGTCCCCTGCTGTCGGGATGCAGGCTGTCCACCTCCCGGCTGTGCGGCAGGGCGGTCTTGCTCTGCTGGGGCCACTTCCAGGTGAGTTGCAGAGCCCCTGCCCTGGGCACCCCAGACCCTCCCATGCCGTGACCCCGGTGTTCCCCGCTCCCGAAAGTGCCATCTGTTTGGAGGTGGTCCTCAGAGCTTCTGCCCCAGAGGAAGAAGACTTTCCGTAAGTGGGGTTGCTTTCCCCAAGCACCTCTGGGGTCCACGGGCGGGCAGAGCACAGGGGCTGGGAGGATGCTGGGGTCCCCAGCGTACAGCGGGGCGGGGGCGCTCTCGTGACCCCCACCCCCCTCCCGCTCCTCCCCTGCATCCTCAGCAGCGTGCCCCCCCTGCCCTCTGCCCAGCGCGGCCGCTCCCTGGACAGGCCTCCGTCCACCCCGCGCTCGGCGAGCACCGCCTGCAGCGTCTCGGGTCCCGGCCCCTCTGCAAGCTGTCCTTCCCGCCCGAGCAGAGGACCCTCTCTGAACGGCTAATACGCTTATTTTATTTCGCTGTCTAAAAGGTTTTCATTTTCTCTCCGTTGGTGTAAAGGCCGGACTCGGCCATAGGCTGACAGGGCCCTTCCTGAGGGGCCAGTGTGTCTTATCTCCCAGGACCCCAGGCTTAACGAGCTGCTTGCCCGTCTCTGGACAGAGAGACCAGGGTCTCCCTGGCTCTACCACGTCTCTGGGAAGCCTCCCCGTCCCCACGCTGGCCGTGGGGAGGGCCTCACCCACCCGCTGGGCCCCAGACCCCGTGTTCTCCCCTCCGTGGTCAGTGCGCTCGCTGGGCCCAATGTCTCCGGGGCGGGGGTCCTGCCGTCCTCCGACTCCAGGACCAAGGGCAGGGCCTCCGCGCAGGCGCGGGTGAGCAGGCCAGCCCCTCCGCCCGCGGCCGCACCCTGCCTCCCGCGGGGCTGGGAGCCCTCGGCCACACAGGGTTCACTGCGGAGCAGACCTGCCTGAAGGTCAGACGAGTTAATCTTTCAGTGGAAATTCAATCCTCATATTTCATTTTCAGGCCACTTTGCGTAGCAAAGTAGTTTAACTCAGAGCAGATTTCTGCTGTGCTGATGGTTAATTTCATGGCCCGCAGAGGGTCAGCACGCTGGGGCTGGGGCCGGGGCCGCGGCGACCCCGTGCAGCTCGCCGCACACGGCGAGGGCCCTCAGCCTGTTGTCTTAGGGAGGCCGTCTCAGGCATTCTTCAGCGCGGCGCTCTGGAGTTAACAGGGTGACCTTTTCAAGAACATTTTTAAAAGCTACAACACAGATCCCTCCCACGCCGTATATTTTCCTTTCTCCACGCAGTTCAAAGGGGCTGGGTTGTCTCATAGGCTTTTCGCCGGCGATCTTCAGCTTGACCCCGTTGTTTAAATCTGCCGGAGGAAATTTGAACAAACTTGTACTTTGGTAATTCTTCTGCCTCTGTGAACCTTTAACCTTAAGGTTTCTTGGAGAGCCTGGGGCTGCATTGTCACCCGCGTGCCTGCTGGGGCTCTCAAAGGCCATTGTCTGGCGCGTCTGTTTCCACTTTGCTACTGAAGTTCTCTGGAGGAAGGGTATTAATTCAGACCTGATCTGCAACAGGACGAGGACTTCTGAACTTGCCCCCGAGCTCGGGGACAGGGAAATGAGCATAATGCGAGCCTGTGGGCCCCGTGGGGTCCTGCAGTAGCTGTGGAGGTGGGGGGCCTCCGGGGCGGGCCGTTGTGGTGGCTTCCCGTGGTGATCCACCTAGGCCAGCTCTTGTCGGCAGCAGGACCAAAAGCAGTTCCCGCCCCTGGTGGTCCAGCCTGGGGCCCGGGTTCTCCCCAGTGACCTTCCTGGAGCAGCAGGTCCTCAGGAGCCCAGGAGGCTGAATGTGAGCCGGGACCCCACCCCCTGGCAGGGCACGCCTGTGACTGCACCCTCCTGGGGAGAGGGGCCGGGCTGGACGTGGGGCCAGGTCTCCATCGAGTTCTCCCCGTGCTCCCCACAGGAGGGCCCAAGTGTTCCCCGTGCTCCCCACAGGAGGCCCCGAGACCCCGGGAGTGTGCGGTGCCTCGGTCGTGGCGTGGGGGCCCCGCGTTTGGGGCGGGCTCTGCCCACCTCTGTCCTGACGGCTCCTCCCGCGTGCTGGCAGCTGCTCTTGGCAGGAGCCTGGGGGCTGTTGGAGCCCCCGGCCCACCCCCAGGGCTTACTTTCTCTCCTCCCAGGATTCATAGTGTCCTGAAGATCCGGCCAGGTGACCCGATTCCTTGTGATCAGACTTTGAGGAAGGAAAGGCAACTGATGCATTCAGTCATTCATTCATTCATTCTGCAAACCCTGAGCCACACACGTGCGCTCGGAGCGGGGTTTGCCTGGGTGAGCGGGCCGAGTGGAGCTCCGTGTCCGCTGTGGGGGCAGTGCTGTGCGCTGTGAGCGTGCGGGGAGGGGCGAGCGGGACGCGTGGAGATGGAGCAGTAGGCAGGCGGGTCCTGAGGCTGCCCTGCGTGTCAGAGGCCGGTCTGGCCGACTCTCAGAGCCGGCGTCCACAACAGGAAGCTGCCGTGGGCTGGCCGGTCTGGACAGATGAGGCTGTCTGGAGCCTGTGTCCCTCCCAGGCTTGCCGGAGGACGGGGCAGTGCGTGTCCTGTGGTCCTGATCAGAGGCCAGAGGCCAGGAGGGGGCCCGCCAGCTGCACACGCCGAGTCCTGCGTCTGGCCCTGGACCCCCTTTTCTTCCCAGGGGGAGGGCAGAACCACAGGGAGACGGAAGCGGCAGGTACTCCTGGCTCACCTGAGCTGGACGGACGCCGGGACACCAGGACGCCAGGACTGCAGTCGGCCATTGACGCTGAACTGCCGAGCCAAGCGCTGGGCATCGCGCGCAGGGACCGGAGGAGCTGTCGCCGGCACCCCATCCTTCCCTCTGGGTGCCCGCTGGGCTGAAGAGGGTGTGCTGGGGGCAGACTTTGTACTTACTTTGTACTTTCTTCCCCCAAAGTGGGCTCCCTGGTGGCTCAGCTGGTGAAGAATCTGCCTGCAACGCAGGAGACCTGGGTTCAGTCCCTGGGTTGGGAAGATCCTCTGGAGAAGGGAAAGGCTACCCACTCCAGTATCCTGGCCTGGAAAATTATAGTCCGTGGGGTCACAAAGAGTCTGACACGACAGAGCGGCTTTCACTTTCTTTTTCACTTTCCCCCAAAACGAGTTTGGCATGAGGGTTGGCTCATCCTGTTGTGCCTGGAAGGGTGCGTGTGGGCGCATCCGGGCGGCCTGTGGCGCAGAGCGGGCCTGGAGAGCGCCCGGAAGCCCAGGGCTTTGCCTGTGGGCTCCTGCCGGCAGACTGGCCTCCCGCTGGGCCGGGCCTCGGCCTCTGCTCCCATCGGGTCCTGTGCTGAGCGCCATTGGTTTACACCCCGTGAGGCTCTCTGAGATGCCGGGCTGGCCTCCTGGGCGCGGAGCCTGGACCCCAGGGTGCAGGTCATGGCCCATCAGAAAGAAGAACCCTGCCTGAGCTCTGGGGGTTCCTCTGAGAAGCAGCAACTGGGGTCCCCCCACCTGTTTTTTTCTCCCCCTGGAATCAAGTGGAATATTTCCTGGCAAATATTTCCTAGATAAAAGTACTATACACTTGTTTTGCAGATTCATTAGTCGTTTCTAAAAGTTCTTAAAAGTAGACGAGAAGAAAGCCTGCCGTGGAAGGGAGTGAGGCTTCTCTCGAGGAATGACTCTTTTCTAGGGAAGATAAGAGGCCGTTATTTTGGGTCGGTTTCGTCAGCCGAATCTCTCCGGCTTCCTCTTACCTCGCCGTCTGTCCCGGAAGGGGACACTGGAGCAAGCTCCCTGGTAACACACGTGTATCACCCTTGCCTGACCGCGTCCGGGCCGCGGAGAGGCCGCGCTGGGTGGCGGCGTCCTCATCTCCCTGCCGACTCGGGCCCGTTCGGGCACAAGAGGGCAGTGTTTGCCCGCGGTCCTGGGTGGACACTTCCCCGTGGGGTAACAGGTCAGCGGAGTTAGAATGACCTCGGGCTTTTCCGAGACAAAATAAACTGCAGCTAGCGGCAGCCGGGGTGGCTTCCCATGTCTGCCTTTAAGCGCTGACCCTCCAGAAAATAGCTGCTTGCTGTCTTTTTTTTTTCCTTAAAAAGAAAAATATTGTTTCTTTGAACGTTTATTTTTCATTTTTTTTTAATCAATGGAAATATGGTTTGCAGCCTTGTACGTACAATGGCAGAGGTTAAAGAGTGTTGCGAAAGCAAAACAACCGCCTTCCAATTAAAAGCCATATGGGAGGGTTTCTGTTTGAAGCAAGGGGTCAAATGTATATGCTGCCCCTTTCGCGTCAGCGTAAAGATTACCGGGCTTAACTTTTAAAGCGTTTGAAGATGTGGGCTCAGGTGCCAGCCCTCGTCACGCGGTATTCCCTTTTTTCTGCAAGTTTGTGGTATTAGCCAAAGCAGAGACTTTCCAGGAGAGAAAAGAGGTGGTCTGCCCGCCTCCCTGGGGTCACAGTTCTGGCTGAACTCGGCCGTGTCTGCTCTTGTACGAGGATTTGCCTATTTTCAGCTCCTCCGTTTTTTTTTTCCGGAGCAGCTTTCAAGGCTGGAAGACACGTCCTGGTGCCCAGTCCTCCTGCCCCCTTGCCCCCCAGATTTGGGCTCTCACAGCCTCCTTGTTGCCCTCAGCCTGGAGATGCAGGTTTCAGGTGCCTCTGGGAGGGGACCGCCAAGCCCCCCGGGGAAGTGGATGGTGCCCAGGAGTGGCCCGCGGCGGCTCTGGCAGCCCAGTGCAAGGCGCTTCCGTCCCGCCGGCGGCACGCCTGGGCCGCCGGTGGTCACCCCGCTGCTCGTGGGTGTTCCAGGGCATGTGCTGCAAGAACGCCGGCACGAGGGTGGAGGGGCCGTGCCGATGCCTCCCCTCTGTCCCACTACAGGAAGCCGAGGGCTGGGGGTGCCGGACGTGGGGCCAGAGGCGCAGACGGGGGTGGCTGCCGCTTCTCCATCGCCGGCCCCTCTGCGTGGCTGCGGCTGGCCGTGGGGGCCCAGCTGGAGCTGCCGAGAGCCATCAGGAGGAGAGTTGGGTTCCCAGGCTTGGCCTGTATGAGTCCCCCTCTTTTCACCTTTTCTAGTCACAGCGCCCGTCTTCCCAGGTGACTGTGTCCACAGGACAGACGCGGTGTGCACAGTGGGCGTGTGAGCACGGCTGTCCCCTCGGGCCCCTCCGTAGATCAGCAGCGTCTGACGCAGAATCTGACTGTGCCCGCCCTGCTGGAGCCTGGGGTGGCCTGCTCGCTTGTATCCTTGTGAAGCCCCTCTTCCGGCTTTTCTTAGCAGGGAGCCTGAGCTCAGGCTTTCAAGAGAGCCTCATGCCATGCTTCTCTAGGAACACAATTTGTGAAAAACGCCGGAACCCTCCACTTCCAAGGGAGCCTGGCTTGTAAGGGAACGGAACACTGCTTCCGCCTTAGGTCCTGAGCTGGTTTCCATCTTCGGTGCCCGAGGCAGGGGTGGCGAGCAGGGAGTGGGACAGACATTCCTTGGCAGTAATTTCCAGGCAGATTCCTGAATGCCGTGTGTGCTTCGGGTCACCGTCAGCTCATAACGGAGCAACACGGAGTGAGGATTCCTGCCGTGGAGACGAGCGGCGCCCCGCAGACGTGCGATGGCACAGGTGGGGAGCTTTCTGTGAGCGCAGGTGCCCCACGCTATCTGGAAAATTCAGATTGAAGAGCCACTCTGAAGCGCTCCCTTTTAAAAGAAGTCTTTCCACGAGCATTGCAGCCCGAGTAAATACTGATAATTTTTATTCCCGCTCCTTATCGCGGCCCCTGCCGCAGTGCTCCTGCACAGCCTATCTGGTCTTTTCAAGGGAACAGCAACTGATTAGCGTCAGCTTCCAACCTGAATTATGATCCGGCCTTCAAACCACAGGCTGCTTCCGCACCTCTGCCTCTGGAGCTGATTGCCAATACCCCGCAGAACCGGGAGGCAGCCGCGGGTGGAGGGGACGTGCTGAAGTGCGGCCCCGGGCACAGAGGGCAGGGCTGTGTGCCTGCGTGAGAGGGCATGGGGCCTGCCCGTGCCTCTTGGGTGGGCAAGGGGCTGCATGGACCTGGGAACGTGGAGGAGGCTGGGAAAGTCTCGCTGCGGCCTGGAGGAGATGCCCACTGTGGCCTCTGCCCTCCTCCTGGGGTCTGCCGCCACGCCTGGGGGCTGCCCTGGGGGCGGCTGCTCTGAGACCTCACAGGCCTGGAGGGCAGAGGGCGCAGCGGAGGTCCCTGACCAGGTTTCCGCGTGGCCTCCTTCTCTGTGCTTCCAGTGTGCTCGGGGGCCTTCTCTCCTCCCGCAGTGCAGGCGGCTCAGCCCCAGGACACCCAGGCTTGCAGCCAGTCAGACTTTCTGGTTTGCAGACACGGTCACCGGGGTCCTCTGCGTGTCCTCCGGGCGGTCCGCGGCTGACCTCCCGAGGGGCAGAGGCTGCCGGCAGGGCCCTGCGGCCACCAGGACTGAACGGGGGTTCTGGCTCTGGCGGTGCCTTGTTGTGTGACTGCCGTTTGACTTTTCTGAACCTGCGTCTCCTCACACGCTGCAGAAAGGGATGGCGGCTCTTTAATGGGACTTGCCGTCAGGACCCCTGTGCAGCCGTGATACAGTCGGCTCTGACCTGGTGCCCTCCCTGCCAGGGGTGTGCAGACCAGCTCTGAGGGTCCGGCACGGGACACCCCCCCTCTGAGGACTTGTGAGAGTCGAGCACCCCCTTCTCTCAGTGCTTCAGACAGTGGGAGCGAGCTCTGAAATTATGCAAGAGCTATGTTTCAAAGAAGGAAGCGAAATTCTTGCATTTTTTTAGGCACAGAAGGGGAGGGAAAATAGATTCATTGTTTTGCTTGGCGGTTCCACAGGATACAGGACCGAGCTGCACCGCCCCCCCACACCCACAGGGGCATCATCGGCTGACTTTCTTTCTCTTTCTCTTTCTCAAACGGCAGCAGAAGCCCGCTCTCCCCAGCCAGGCTCAGGCCCTGGCCTGGGACGGCGTCGCGCGCTGGGGAAGCGCCGACGCTGGGCTGTTTCCGCTCCGGTCTCCTGGTCAGCACCTCGTGTGTGTTTGCAGGGGGGTGGCCAGTGCTGGCCCCGGGCTGATCTTGGGTCTCGCAAAGAGGCTCCCTGTCCTGGGGAGGGCGCCGTCCCTTGCGTGCGGCCAGGGCTGGGCTGGGGGGTGGACGTGCACAGAAAGCTGGGGGCTGGCCGCTGGGTCCCGGGAGCCGGGGGCCGCAGGCCAGGCGGAGGGTGGCAGGCGCCGGGGGAGGCTGTGTTGGGGGCCGTAAAGTCTAGCGCCTCCTCCCAGTCACGCCTTCGCACAGCCCGGGCGGGGGAACAGGGCGCAAGTGGGACCCCTCGGGGGCCGTGGCTGCTCATAGCCTCAGTTTCTCGTCTTCAAGCTGAGGAGTCACGGCGCGGGCTCTGTGAGGCTCCACAGATGAGCCTTCGCCCTTATCTCAGCGCACGACTCTTGAGACCGGCAGAGTTCTCTGCAACCTACGAGGTCTCAGTAAGTGGCGTTAGCTACTGGGACTGCAGCTAAGTGTGATGTGATGTTTTAATTTTTAAAAGACATTTCATGTAAAAATAAACCATTTGTCAGAAGTCTCCTTGTATCTGGTGGGAAAGAAAGGCCGGTGGATGGCATCTGACGTGGCGGGAATGTGAGATTGTCGGTCTAGTTTGTCATTGGCTGTAATGTCGTTGGGGAGAAGCTGAATTGACCCACGAAGTACAAGTGCTTCGTTACGTGGATCTGGCTGTAAAGCTGTAAGGTAGTTGGAACTGGGAGAGGAAGGGCCCACAGCGGGAAAGAGGGCCGGAAAGCAGGAGAGATGTGGACGCTTATTCGAAAGCAGCGTGTTCCGTCTGCCGGGAGAGGCCGGGCTGCCGGAGGCCCTCACTCGTCCTGCCCCCGCTGCCTGCGAGCGGACCCAGGGTACGTGAAGGGGAACGAGCTGTCTTTAAAGTGGCCTGGGCCTCCCCGCGGCAGGAGAAGGACACGGAACTCACATTAGCACACGCGGGAGCGCGGAGCAGCTTAGACAGCGTGAGGTCTCGAGCCTGAGAAGCTGAATTTGAGCCGTTAGCTGTGTGACCTTGGGCAGATTCCCCGACTTCCTGAGGCCTGGACTTCCGGTTGGCAAAATAGGAAAGAGTCGGCCTAAGGAAGAGAAGAGACGAAGCTGGTGCGGGACGAGCGTCCGGTGAACGGTGTTCTTGGGAGCGTTGCTCCCCGGCAGCGGGCCCCGCCTCTGGCCGTGGCCGTGGGCTTCCCTGAAACGCTCTGGCCCCTTCTGTGGACCAACGCCTGGCCCTCAGTCCCGTGTCGAGGGAGGCTCGTAGGTGAGTTCCCGTGACTCAGCCTTGCTTGGAAAGGTCTTTCCGTTAACTCCTGATTTTAGTACCAGGACAGAAGGCTCTTCAGAGCCTGATGCAGTTGAAACCTGAGCTCAACCTCTGTGTACACCTAGGGGAAAATTCAGAAAATTCAGGTTTTTCCAAAGACTGGATGGAGTGCCCTTCTTTCAGTTGGGGAAACAATTTCCCCCCGAGTTTACTGTTTATGTGGGGGCATGTATGTTTGCCAGTATATCTAATACATAATATTGATGTATTTTAAAGTTTTCGAGCTAACAAACATTAACCCTTTATGAGGGTTTTTAAATGGCCTTGCTGGTTTTCCGTTTCCCCCCGATTTGCCTGGCCGAGCAGACAGCACCTCCGAGTGGCCCGCGGGCAGCGAGCTCGGAGCCCTGCGTGCTGTCCCTCTGCCGTGGTGCAGGCGGCTGAGGCACAGGCCGTTGTTACCGTGTAGAGGCTTGTGTCTGGAGAAGCAGGCTCCAGTTTGTGTGTATAAACAGGAAGGTTGGTCTGCGAGGAGGTGGACGAAGCGTCCAGAAGGGAGAGGGCACGTGGCGCCTCCAGGGCTTGTGCGGAGGCGTCAGGCCGTGAGCCCGGCGTAGCTGTTCTTGGTGCAGATGGGCAGTGTCCGGGTCTCCGGAGGGGCCGCCCACAGATGCGTGGCCCTCGAGAGCGGAGTTCAGGCTCGGGAGCGGTCGGCGAGTGCCTGGACAGCCCGGGCCGAGCGGGGTGCGCCGGCCCATAGCGCCGAGCCGGGGGCCCCGGGGGCCCAGCGCCACTCGGGCCTTGAGCCTGTTCCGGAGCGGCTGGCCTCGGGGGCTGTTTTAACGGAGAGTCTCTTGGGCCAATGAGAGGCCTGAAAGCTGTCGCCTTTCCTTCAGCTGAAACTTTTAAACACGCTTTCCCCGTGGTCTTTTCAGCATATGACGCGAAACTGGGAGCAGTCTCCATAAGTGACTTATATTTGGGGGCTGAGAAGCACGAAACATTCAGCTTCTGAAGACGGCTCTTCCCCGGAAGTCAGCTGCACGCAGACCGGCCTGCGGGGAATGTTCTCGGAGCCGCGTCCGCGGCACCTCCGCTGCACTCAGACGCGAGCTGGCTCAGCGGCGGCGCTTCTGACCGTGGCTGTCTGGAGGCAGCTGCGTCCGGGGGCCGGCGTGTTGGGAGAGGCAGCACACAGACTTCCAGTTCAGAGGCACGCCTTGCCTTCCCGTGAGGCTCACTCACTGTGCGGCCTCCCAGAGTCTCTCCCGAGGAACTTCCGTGACCGCAGAAGCCCAGGACCCGAGCCGAGCGAGACCGGCCGCCTGCTCCTCGGCCGTGCGGCTCGCAGACCTCCTTTCTTTACCAGACCCAGACACCGCTTCTCGGCCACAGCTCTGCCTTCTTATGCTGAATCTCCCGACCCCTGCTGTTGTTACTGGAATTGTTTTCCTGGAAAAACTCCCGCTGGACCAGCGTGGGTCTCCGCGAGAGAAGATGCCGCCGTGCGTTTTGGCCCAGTGCACGTGAAGCCGCGCCGGGAGTGTGCCTGTGTTTGCGGGCATTTGCACCTCGCGGCCGGGAGGGAGACTTGCTTTCACAGCCTGGAAGGGCAGGCGTGAATCCCAGTTCTGGGGGACGCCAGTGTGCATACCGACTTGTTCCAGTGAAAGGAAAGGAAGCCCTTGGTCCCGTTTGAGTCTCTGGAATGAATGAGGCCTATTTCTGATTCCGACTTGACGGAGGCAGTCTCTCCGTTTCCCCAAGTGCCGCTTCCCAGGGTGAACAAAACATGTTCTGTGCACAAGAAACGTGAGATGCCGGCGGCCTGGGGGAGGAGGGGGAAAGGAAGCTGTTTGCAAAACTACTTAAAATAAATTTGAGGGGTCAAACATGGAACACAGTTGCCAAAGAGAAAGGAAAAAAACGCCTCCGGTCAGTTCAGCTGAGTAGCTGGTCATTCACATTGGCCGGAGGACTGAGTATTTCTTGCTAATCAGATACAATCGGCCCAGATAATGTTTGTGTATCTGAAGCTCGATCTCATTGCCTGTACGTCCGGGAAATTAACCTAGCGAGGCATGTTTCTGAGTTCGGTGATTTGGACGAACAGACACCACTCGGAAGAGATGTGGGCTGTGGCCCTCATCGTCCGAAGTATTCAGACCGGGGTCTGCAGCGTGCCTGTCAGCCCTGGGCCGCGCAGAGGGGCTGGCTGGCGTTAGCACTTCGCTGAAGAGCGATCGGTGCTTCTAAATTAAACATGCAGGGTTATCTTCATGAGGCATTGAATGGAGGTTGCTGTATTATTGAATTTGGCCCACAGTTTAGCCAGTTCAGCAGGGTTTGGGGGTGTCTGAAGCAAATTAATATGCGAGGGCATTTGAGTCAGCAAGGTAGGAGATTACTGTCTTATCAGGACAAAAAAACTCCTTCCCCATGATCCACACTTTTCAGGAGGTAGATAAAACCTGTTGTTTGAGGTTCCCATCTAAGAGTGACAACTTCAAATTGCAGATTTTAACCAGTAAAATGCACACGATGGAATAATTGCATTAAACGGGGAAAAAATTGCTCTCTTATCTGCATGATATGTGGCATCGAGGAAGCCTAGGTTTTTGGGGGAGGTGGTTGTTGTTTTGGTTTTGCTTATATAGGTCAGGAGAAAACTTCATTTTCTTTGTTATAAAAAAACTGAGGTGGTCCAAGCACCTGAACTTGCTTCATCCCGTAAGGCCGAGTGTGATTCCGTCTCTGCATCCTCTAACCTGGCCTGGCGCCCTCAGCTGCCGTGGTTTCCTGAGCCTGATGGCCCGGCTGCTTCCCGGATCAGCCCCAGCCCCTGTCCAAGGCAGCTCCTCCCAGCCGCCTCCCAGCCGTCACGACGTGTTTCGCATGGACTCTGAGCGTTGCACACGAGGCTGTGCAGTCTGGGGTCAGGCGTCCCTCATCCTGGTCCCCTGTCTTTAAAACGGGAAAGGGAGGCCTTGCAGAGGGGTGAGAAGGAGCGTGTGCCCGGGGAGCTGACACGGCGGGGGCCCGGCAACCCCGCCCCAGCCCTGCAGAGCCGGAGACGCTGCTGAACTGGGCCGGGAGGGGAGGCCTGTGACTGGGCTGGAGCTGGGGGCGCAGCCGCTCACTGCTCCACATCGCAGCCTGATTCTCAAGGGCGGGAGGCCTGGTACAGCAGGACGCTTCAGTCTTTCAAAGTCACCTGTGACTTCAAAGCAAAATGAAGAGAAGTGCTCCCAGGGTGGCGACAGCCTTCGGTTCTGCTTTCTCTGGAGCCGCTCTCCTTCTCGGAGAAGGCGATGGCGCCCACCCCAGTGCTCTCGCCTGGAGAATCCCAGGGACAGGGGAGCCTGGTGGGCTGCGGTCCATGGGGTCGCGAAGAGTCAGACACGACTGAGCGACTTCCCTTTCACTTTTCACCTTCATGCATTGGAGAAGGAAATGGCAACCCACTCCAGTGTTCTTGCCTGGAGAGTCCCAGGGACGGGGGAGCCTGGTGGGCTGCCGTCTATGGGGTCAAACAGAGTCGGACACGACTGAAGCGACTCAGCAGCAGCAGCCTCTCCTTCTGGAAGCTCCAGCCTGACCATCTGCCTAACTGGGACCTGATCGAAGGTCATTCTTCCCTTTCCAGGGCCTGAGCTCCCCTCAAAGCGTGCAGCCCCGGCCACGTGGGGGCACTTGAGGACATGGCCCTGGAACTCACTGCCGGCCCGTCATGTCCTTCACGTGGGAGACGCGGGCCGCGTTCCGGGCACACGTGGGTGACGCGGGCTGCGTTCCGGGCACACGGGGGTGGTGGCCTCTCCCTGGCACCGGGCTCCCTCCGGGCCCTTTCCGCTGCAGATGAAGGGTGCAGTGCTGGCCAGGACGGCGGTCACGTAGCAGCCCCAGCCCTCGCCGTGCGGAGCGCACTCTGCGTCTGCCCGCTTGCCTGCCACCCTCCACCAAGACTCGCGCTCCAGCCGACGTTCCTCCCAGCAGACCCTGCGCTTGCCAGACGGTGCGCTTTCTGAGCACTCTGCTGTGTTTTCAGCCATGGTCCTCGGTTCTCAAGGGGTCCCCCTGCAAGCCTCCAGCCTGATTTCAGATTTAGGGGGGAAGACAGCACACGCACAAAGCAGAACAAGAGCCTTGACGTAAAATGGAAGTGGGACCCGGCGGCAGCCAAAGAGCTTGCGACAGGGTGGGAGTGTCTCTCCTCTGACACGTCTGTCTTGGAGGAGTGCTCTGGCCCGGCACGGCCTGTCCCGTGGACCCCGACCCCGCCCGGCAGGGGGTGGTGGCTCCCTACCCTCAGGAAGGTCCGAGGAGGGAGAGGTGACCGTGAGCGCTGCGGGGCTGGCGTGGGCGACTCCTGTGTGGTTTGTTGGTTGAGTTTGCAGACAGCGGCTGACGGTCACAAAGCTGCAGCTGAGTCCCTGCTCCGCTGATCCCTACAAGATTTCGGGGAGGAAAGTCTGTGTTTGCTATTGGTTTTTAATAAATGAAGAAGAGACGACTCAGAGGGTGCCCCACAGTATACAGTGGGAAAGTGACGGATCCAGAGGTTTTATGAAAGGTGCTCCGTTTTCCTTTAGGCGCCTCCCACCCGTGGAGGGACGCACACGGGGCCTGGAGGGTGCACGGGCAGCATGTCCTCTGGGCTCATGTCTGGGAGCTGCCCTGGGCTGACGCTGCTCACTGTCTCACGTGGAATCGGGGAGCCCTCTGCCCCGGTGCGTGTGGGTCTCGGGGTGTGGAATCGGGGAGCTCTCTGCCCCAGTGCGTGTGGGTCCTGGGGTGTGGAATCGGGGAGCCCTCTGCCCCTGTGCGTGCGGGTCCCGGGGTGTGGAATGGGGGTGCCCTCTGCCTCTGTGCACGTGGGTCCCGGGGTGTGGAATTGGGGAGTCCTCTTTATAACTTTTTATAAAAGTTATTTATAAACCTCTCCTTATAAACTTTTTATTTTCTCCCGTTTAGTATAGTAAGTAAAGTAAAGTCGCTTAGTTGTGTCCGACTCTTTGCGACCCCATGGACTGTAGCCTACCAGGCTCCTCCCTCCATGGGATTCTCCAGGCAAGAGGACTGGAGTGGGTTGCCATTTCCTTCTCCAGGGGATCTTCCCAACCCAGGGATCGAACCCAGGTCTTCCGCATTCCAGGCAAACACTTTAACCTCTGAGCCACCATAGGTAATGCCCCATCCCTGCTGTCTCACTACCTGATGTATGGTATATTTTTATTTGTGTAGAATTACCTTTTTGTGGGTAATTTTTTTTAATGTATTCATAATCTGGTAATTGAAGTACTTCTTAAGTAACTCTTTTATACTTAATGATACAACGTGGACATCTTTAATTTCTAATAGAACATTCCTTTGTACGGTAAGTATATATTTTTGAAAACTGTTTTCATAACAGCTTTATTGCGATTTAATTCATATACCGTACAATTCAGCCATGAAAAGTGTCGATTCAGGGGCGTTCGGCTTTCACAGAATCGTGCGCGTCAGCACCCCCACCGTCAGGATAGTGCCTCCCCCAGAAGGAGGCCTCGGCCGCGCCATCAGCCCACGCCCCTCCCTTTGCCTTCGGCAGCTGCTCAGTACAGCGTCCTCTGTGTCCCTGGAGGTGCCTCTGCCGGCCGTTCTGTGTGAACGGAATCCGTGTGGTGCGTGGCCCTCGGGTCCGGTGGGTCGGCTGAGCAGAGCGCTCGGGGCTCGCCCACCTTGCGGCAGCAGGAGACTTGCTGCGGTTCTTTCTGTGCCCGGAGGCCGCCCCGTAGCTCCAGCAGGCAGCGTTCCGAGCGTCCACCATCTGAGGGGCATCTGACTGACTTTCAGCTTTCCGTGGTTATGAGTCATCGTGGACGTTTGTGTTCAGGTGTTTGTGTGGACGTGTTTCCACTCTCTTGGGTTTATACCTAGGAGAGGCACAGCTGGGTCAGACTCTGCCCCTGCTTTCTGAGGGTCCCCCCCGGCGTCAGGCTCTGCCTCTGCTTTCTGAGGGCCCCCCGGCGTCAGGCTCTGCCCCTGCTTTCTGAGGGTCCCCCCCAGCGTCAGGCTCTGCCCCTGCTTTCTGAGGGTCCCCCCCAGCGTCAGGCTCTGCCCCTGCTTTCTGAGGGCCCCCCGGCGTCAGGCTCTGCCCCTGCTTTCTGAGGGTCCCCCCCAGCGTCAGGCTCTGCCCCTGCTTTCTGAGGGTCCCCCCCAGCGTCAGGCTCTGCCCCTGCTTTCTGAGGGCCCCCCGGCGTCAGGCTCTGCCCCTGCTTTCTGAGGGTCCCCCCCAGCGTCAGGCTCTGCCCCTGCTTTCTGAGGGTCCCCCCCAGCGTCAGGCTCTGCCCCTGCTTTCTGAGGGCCCCCCGGCGTCAGGCTCTGCCCCTGCTTTCTGAGGGTCCCCCCCAGCGTCAGGCTCTGCCCCTGCTTTCTGAGGGTCCCCCCCAGCGTCAGGCTCTGCCCCTGCTTTCTGAGGGCCCCCCGGCGTCAGGCTCTGCCCCTGCTTTCTGAGGGTCCCCCCCAGCGTCAGGCTCTGCCCCTGCTTTCTGAGGGTCCCTCCGACACACAGCTGACTCGCCATCACGGTGCGGGGCTGGAAGCTCGCCCACGGTTAGCTGCATGCGGTGGAGGGGGCAGCTGCCGTGTGAGCGAGGGCCGAGCCTGGGTCTTGCTGAGCGCCGTTTGGTGACTGCAGAAGGAGCGTCCCAGAGCCCCCCGAGCCACGGTCGCTGCCGGCTCTGCCGTCTTGGGGCCGGGGGGCCCTCCGTCCTCAGCCGCAGAAGGCACCTCCCAGCCGGAGCTACAGGTGCCGGAAGCCGCCCGTTCCCAAAGATGCCCGCACCTTCGCGCTGGCCCTGGAAGCCGGGCTGGGGGCTGGGCAGAGCGCAGAGCCGGGGTCTGCCGCAAGGACTTGCTGTGAGGTGGGGTCCCCACGGTGGCCCGAGAGCCAGACCGGGCTGGGGCGAGGAGCTCCGGCCTGCCTCCCCAGCGAGAGGCACGGGCCTCCCCGCAGGCCGGGCACGCCAGGCAGATGTGTATAAGAGACAGTGCTTTCTGAGGGTCCCCCCTGGCGTCAGGCTCTGCCCCTGCTTTCTGAGGGTCCCCCCCGGCGTCAGGCTCTGCCCCTGCTTTCTGAGGGTCCCCCCCGGCGTCAGGCTCTGCCCCTGCTTTCTGAGGGTCCCCCCCGGCGTCAGGCTCTGCCCCTGCTTTCTGAGGGTCCCCCCCGGCGTCAGGCTCTGCCCCTGCTTTCTGAGGGTCCCCCCCGGCGTCAGGCTCTGCCCCTGCTTTCTGAGGGTCCCCCCCGGCGTCAGGCTCTGCCCCTGCTTTCTGAGGGCCCCCGGCGTGCTCTCCGCAGCAGCTGCCCCGCCCCCCCCGTGGCCTGGGGGTCTGGAGTCCCCGCAGCCTCGCCAGCACGGGTGGGGGGGTCGCCTGGCTCTCTGGCTGCACCCGTCCCAGTGTGTGATGTGCTCTGTCGTCCTGGATCCGGGGGCCGAGGCGGGGCCTGGAGACGGGGAGGGGGCGCCTGGGGTCGGGAGCGGACGCTGGGCACCGGTGACTGACTTCTGCCTGGGGACAGGCAGCAGGACGGGGGTGCCGGAGCAGGGCAGCGTGGGGCGCGGGAGGGCAAGGCCGTGGCCGCCTCGGGGCCCCGTGTCACGGGACAGATGAAAGGGGCTCCGATCCGCTGTGTTTCATGCCAGTCAGGTGCGGCCCTTGGGTTCCTGGCGAGCGGCCGCGGGGCCCGGGGCGGAAGCTTGGCGCAGTGCCGTTGTTGACCCTTTGTACTGGATGGGAGAGTATCTGCCTTGCAGGCCAGGCCGGGGATCAGGTATTTGGAATGCATAGCTAATGCGTTCCACCCCGACCTTTGGCATTATTATTCCACAGAATCACATCTAATTGACAATTTCCAAGCGTCCTTGTACGTTTCGCGGGTAGAGCAGGGCGGGCTGCCCGGAGCCGCCCCTCCAGCCTCGCCCACCTGTCAGGGCCCCGCCCCTGGGTGTGGAGGAGGGGCTGTCCTGCGGGAGGACACCTCCCTGCACGGAGGGCTCCGCAGGGATGCCCTTTCTCTAAAGGAAGGAGGTTTCTCCTCGGGGCTGGCAGGGCTGGGGGTGGTCAGCGGGCAGGCGCCGTCCAGGTGCGGCAGGCTGGGGCGGGCAACCTCTCCCAGCCCCGCAGGGCCGCCCACGTGCCTCCCCGGTCCCTCCCCGCGGCGGCCCTCTGCCAGCCGGCGGCCTCGTCTCCTGTCCCTGCAGGATGGACACGGCCACTCAGGGCTGAGCCTCAGACATCTCCAGGGCGGCGGGGACCGCGGTCCACTCAGCAGCAGTTACTGGAAAGTTGGCTTGGCCCAGCCTTTCTGGGGGCTGATTGTGGAAAATCTCTCTAGAGCCTTAAATAAATTCTATTTGTGATTTCGTAATTCACCTTCTAGGAAACATCGACATGAGCCAGAGCCGTGTGCTCAGAGACGGCCTCGCCTCCCACGGCCGCCACCGGTGGGCAGCCGCGGCCCCTGTGCCGCCCTTCCTGGAAACGGTGTTGATGGAGGGATTTAAAGCAGGAAAACGCCCGTTAAGGGCGTGGATGCGGCCCAGTGTCCCGCATCCGCCCGGCATCCCGCTCCCACCCGGCGCAGCAGTGGCCTCGGAGACGCCGGCAGGAGGGCGACGCCGGCGGGTGCAGGTGCCGGCCCAGCGCGACTCCCGGGGCGGGGCGGGAGGGGCTGCTCGCGGTTGCGTCCCTCCCCGTGTTGCTTCCCGAATGTCTGTGATGAGCATCCTCAGGCTGCCCGTCCTCCCTCCCAGGTACCTGCACTCAGCCCTGCGCGGGGCCTGCTGGGCAGGGCGGCGCCTCGCACGGTCTTTGCTCTGCGTCTGTTGGCGGTTTGGGGCCCTTTAAACGCATTTTAAGGTTTCGGGGCCAGGCTGTTCTGTGGCTTTTGTTGAGGAAACATGAAGAAAATCTGCCTTCCTCGTATTTAACTACTAAAGCATTTAAAATAGCATTTTTCCTTCTCTTGAGATAGCCGACACACAGCTGACTCGCCATCACGGTGCGGGGCTGGAAGCTCGCCCACGGTTAGCTGCATGCGGTGGAGGGGGCAGCTGCCGTGTGAGCGAGGGCCGAGCCTGGGTCTTGCTGAGCGCCGTTTGGTGACTGCAGAAGGAGCGTCCCAGAGCCCCCCGAGCCACGGTCGCTGCCGGCTCTGCCGTCTTGGGGCCGGGGGGCCCTCCGTCCTCAGCCGCAGAAGGCACCTCCCAGCCGGAGCTACAGGTGCCGGAAGCCGCCCGTT
Organism: Cephalophus harveyi; assembly: GCA_006410635.1. Classification (NCBI taxonomy): domain Eukaryota; kingdom Metazoa; phylum Chordata; class Mammalia; order Artiodactyla; family Bovidae; genus Cephalophus; species Cephalophus harveyi. The sequence goes on along the minus strand of SJYT01066745.1, from coordinate 221,342 downwards.
CCCAAAGATGCCCGCACCTTCGCGCTGGCCCTGGAAGCCGGGCTGGGGGCTGGGCAGAGCGCAGAGCCGGGGTCTGCCGCAAGGACTTGCTGTGAGGTGGGGTCCCCACGGTGGCCCGAGAGCCAGACCGGGCTGGGGCGAGGAGCTCCGGCCTGCCTCCCCAGCGAGAGGCACGGGCCTCCCCGCAGGCCGGGCACGCCAGGCCTGCGGAGGCAGCTCTGGCCGGGCTGAGCCCGGGTCACGGGCTGCCTGTGCGGGGCTGGAGGGTGGGCAGCCCGAGGCAGCAGGGAGGCCTCCAAAGGCGCGCCGGTGCCGCCCGGCCGGCTTGTGTGAGGGTGGGTGCCCAGGCAGAAAGATGAGGAAGCCGCCCCTTTGCAGGGACTGTCCCAGCCCCAGTGGCTCCTGAAGAGAAAGTCGGGACGGAACGACCCCTCGTGATGGATGCGTGCTGGACGCACGCGCCTGTGCTGGGTCCCCTGGCCCTCCTGCGCATGTGGGGTCTATGGAGCTGGAGGGAGTTGCTGGGCACACGGGATGTGTGGGTGGGGTGTGTGCTCTGACGCGGGAACACAGAGGCCCTTTATACAGTCTCAAATACAAAGCCATTGTTTTCTGACTGTGAAACTAATACAGACCTATTTTAGAAAATTTGGATAATAGGCAAATTATAAGGAAGAAAGTCATCATCTAGTTGACAGGGTTGAAATTACAAATTTTATGTACGTTTTTTTCTGCGGCTTTTAAAACTTCGCCATTGTATTCTAGGCAGTTTTCCCCACACCATTAATCACGTTCTGTACGCAGCCGTCCCATCGTGTGAACGGGGGACAGCGGACGCGCCTAGGCTCAGAGACATGTGCTCAGAAGCCGGCAGTGACTCCCTGGTCCTGCTCGCTCCGGAGCCTGGGCTCCTCACCTGTGACCTGGGGGCCCAGTCGGTCCGGCAGGCTCCGTGGGACTGGAGCGTCAAGCAGCGGCCACCCAGCCCCGGCCTCGCCGTTGAAGCGCAGCCTTCCCTCTGCTGTGTGCTTCCCTCTCTCGCACCTGCGTGTGTCCTGCGTGTGTGTGGGGGCCGCTGTGCATCCCCTTTGCACCAAGGCAGAAGCGCGCACACGCTCAGCCGCCCCCTCCGGCCCTGGGCTCTGGTTCCGTTCTCATGCTCTGGAACAGTGGTGCCCAGGCTGAGCCTGAGCACCGGGCCGTGCTGGGCTGGGTAACTCCGCGGGGCTCGCGCACAGACGTGACACTGCAGGGCCATGGGCACGTGTGTGTTCACGCCTCCGATCCGCACCACCGGCTTCCCTCAGAAGGCAGAACCCACCTGTGCTCCCCAGCCCGAAGCAGGGCTCGTGGCAAGCCCTGGGTCACCGGCCCCGAGTCCACGTGCCCCCGCCCCTCGCCGTGGCCCTTCCTCCCCGTGGCCACGCCGCCCTCCCCAAGCGACCCGGGCCCCTCCCCTCCTGGGGACCCTTCCTTCTGGTGGGAAGGCCTCACTGCCGCCAGCCAGTCCCGCCTGCGTGGACGCCCCTCTGCCGAACAATGAGCACATTCAGGCCTGACTCGTGTTTTCAGTTATTAAAAAGCGGAGCCGCCCGTCTCTGCCTGTGACTTTCATCTCCAAGCCTTTATTCCCCGGTGCCCCCCTTCCCATCTCCTTGTGTCTGCGGGTCCAGCCCCAGTGTCCCTGCGTGCAGGCCTTCTGGATGTGTGGTGGCTCCCCGGCAGCGCCGATGCCCGTGGCCCTGAGTGGTTTTGTCAGGCTCGGGGCTGCGACCGGGAGGGCAGTGGTCGTCCTTGCCCGCACATCCCCGGGGCCTCACTCACACTTGCTTCCACAAAGCTCTGGAACTGGCACCCAGGTCCATCCTCTCCCCTCGTCCAGAGGCGGTGGAGCCCCGTCTGGCTTGGGCTAGCTTAGTCTTTATAAAGTTTACGTCTTCTGATGGTCTTTCAGCATTTCCTCCTGGGAATAGTTCTGCTTGAATCATATCTGATAAAAGCAAAAGTCCCAAGAAAGGATCTCCAGTGATAACCTTAGGCCTCCCAAGCCAGCCAGAAGCACGGGACCGGGCAGCTGTGCCCTCGGCTTCAGGAGGGTGCTCCCTGTGCGGCGGGGTGGATGCTGACGTGGCTGAGCCCTGGCTGCACCCGTGGGGACCCTGGGCCGCGGGCTCTAGTGGAGGAGGGCCTTCCGTGCAGCGCCCCATCCTCCGAGCCGTCTGCCGCCCTCAGGGCCCTGCGCCGCGCGGCAGGCTGTCAGCGCTTGGCGTCCAGGCTGTGTGCTCTGCTAGAATGCACCTCTGGCACCGTGTGGAATCTCTGAGAGTTTCTGTCTTAGAAGCAGAGACTGAAGGGGCAAGTACGTTTTAGCAGCTATGCCACCCACCTGGTGGTCGCACTCTGTCTTGGTTTTATCAAAGTAATGTGCTAAGTGCAGTACCATCAGGGCGCTGAAGAATGGATGCTCTTGAACTGTGGTGTTGGAGAAGACTCTTGAGTCCCTTGGACTGCAAGGAGATCCAACCAGCCCATTCTAAAGGAGATCAGTCCTGGGTGTTCATTGGAAGGACTGATGCTGATGCTGAAACCCCAATACTTTGGCCACCTGATGCAAAGAACTGACTCATTGGAAAAGACCCTGATGCTGGGAAAGATTGAAGGTGGGAGGAGAAGGGGACGACAGAGGATGAGATGGTTGGATGGCATCACTGACTCGATGGACATGAGTTTGAGTAAACTCCAGGAGTTGGCGATGGGCAGGGAGGCCTGGCGTGCTGATGTCCATGGGGTCGCCGAGTTGGACGCGACTGGGTGACTGAACTGAACTGAACCATCAAGGAAATGAAGGCTGGGTCTAAACCCTCAGGGCCGCGTGGACCCGCTTCTCTGCCCTGGCACATCAGCTCACACACCGGGGTCTGCAGACTCGGGGTTGAAAAGCTGAGCCACCTCTTCCCTGTCCACCCTGGCTTCGCTGCGTGCGCACTGTGAGCCGGCCCCCAGTCCCGTGGCGGGGGACACAGGAAGACGCCCCCTCCCTGAGCGCCAAGGTGAGCCCTCCTTGGTGGCCGAGTTTTGCTGCTCTCCAGCCCCGCCTCAGGCAGGTCGGGGGAGGGTGGGCTGAAACCACAGCAGCGCTGAGCTGTGCAGAAGTGAGGGGGACGCGGGTCTCAGAGCCGCAGCACAGAGCCATGGGGGCGTGGGCCTCGGGCCCGTGCGGCCAGGGCTGCCCGTGAGGCCGTGTCTGGTCACTGGGTGAACGAGGCCCCTTAGGGTGGCGTGGAGGTGCTCAGGGAGGAGACGTTCGAGGCCGTCCAGGCACGGGGCGGTTTGCTGTCGATCATTTGGTTACCACTGGTGATCCCAGACGCGAGCTGTTCACAGCGCACCCTGGCCATCTTCATCTCTGCACACGACTTTGTTGTTAGTTTTTACTGTTGTTAGGGGCGCATTCCTGCCATTGCAGTGAAATCTGCCTGATCAAAGGCCCCAGACCCCGGCACAGGGTGCTCTGGTCTCAGGCAGCCTTTGTCTGCGAGAAGCTTGGCCTGTAAACGTTTTATTAGACCATCAGGTGGCCTGCAGCTCTCCCACGCTCACAGACACCGGAGAGGGCTGTGCACACGCGTCTACTTTTCTGAAACTCTTGCTCTTCAGAGGCTTTGTTACCCTTTGACCTGATTTTCTCCAAGTCTTGCCCTGCGGATCTGGCTTCACCTGCGTGGCCGGGATGACCGTCTGTAGGGAGGACCTCCCTGGAGGGGGAGGCGCGCTGATGACGTCAGGGGCCAGAGCTCCGCCAGCCCTCCGGCAGCCCTGTGCCTCCTAAGCACGGCTCTGCTCGTGAGCCTCCTGGCCGTGCGGCACTCGGGGGCGGGGGCTCGAGGGCACCACCTGGACTGCACCTGCATCCTCCTCTTCAGGGTGGCGTGACGATCCCGCACATCTCACCGAGCAGCCTCGGGCGCGTGCACAGCGCGAGTCGCTCCGGCTCGCAGTGCCGCGGCCCGTGCCGTGCGGGGCGTTCTGGGCGCCTCCCTGGGGGCTGCCCGGGGACCCAGGTGGCGCTGGGTCCTCCTCTGGCTGGAATCTGCAGCCCCATGTTACTGGCCACTGCGAGCTGGCCTCCAGTCCCGTGGCGGGGGCCCCAGGGCTGGCAGAAGGTCCCTGTGTGGGTGACCAGCCACCAGCCTTGAGCGCTGTCCACGTCCTCATCAGGCCCCGGAGGAAGGGCTGAAGGGGAAGCCCCCTCTGCCAGGGGCTGAGCTCATCGCCAGATCCCAAGTCAGGGTCGCAGCTCGCCACAGCAGCAGAAGAGTCTTCCCAGCCTGTCCCCATCTTACCGACCGCTGAGGCTGCGGACACGCCGCTCGCTCTGTACTCTCTCTGGAGCCGCGGGCGAGGCGGGAGGCATGTGCGTGCAACACGTGTGTGCTGGCCTGGAGGGCGCGGTGCGGGGGAGGCGCTGTGCAGCGGGGCACGCCTGCACGCCCCGCACGGTCCCTGCTGACTTGGCATTTCTGGACCATCCTTACTATTTTACTGCGATTTGACAAGAAAAAATTTCGACCTAAGAAAAATCATTCAGTGACAGATCACTGATATAAGTTGGTTAGAAATACGATACGAGATTTAAGTTTCAGCATTCTCAGTTACATCAAATGAGGTGTCTAAGCAAAATTCTGCCTCAGCCTGTGAGGGCACCTTCGAGAGTGTTTTCTCTGCGGGCCCTGACCAAGCAGACCCACGGCTGTCGGGGGACCCAGGGTGTCGGCCGCAGGTGTCGGGAGTGGGGCTCCCCGAGGGCCCTTGTTTCCGGGGGGAGGCTGGGGGCTGCTGGGCTCCAGGTCTCCTGAGGGCTGTAAGTCAGCTGCCATCGAGAAGGCGTGTGGTCAGCAGGAGAGGCTCCCCAGTCTCGGAGGCGGAGGCAGCCGCGCGGTGACGCCCATCGTGAAGGCCTGGGGGCGGCAGGGTGGGGTCCGCGCAGGTGGAGAACGGAGGCAGGAGGTGGGATGTTGGGCCGTGAGGCCCCGGTGGCAGCAAGGCTCTGCACAAACTCCAGCCCCGAGCCGCGGCCGCTGCACACGGACGCTCAGTGGACGCTCCCTGCGGCCAGGCTTCCGCATGCCCAGCGGGCTCGCGGGCTGATGTCCAGCTGACTCAGGCCCTGGGGGTGAGGGGTGAGTCCGCTGCGTTTAGGACTGACCCGGGCACAGTGAGGCCACAGGGCCTTCCCGGGAGGGTCGGGCTCCGAGGAGGTGGCGTCAGGAGCAGCCCTGAGGGCGTGGCGGCAGTGGCGGCCTTGTCTGTGAGCTTGGGACCGGGGATGCATGGCCCCCGCAGATCGGGTGAGGCGAGTATGCAAACTGGCACTGGGGTTGCTTGGAAAATGCCCTGAAAGGTCAAAGGCAGGATGCTGAGGGGAGGAGAATCGGTGAAGCCTGCTGGTGTGTAGTCTTCATTTGTGAAGGGCAGAAATTCCACCCAAACTGCTGCTTGGAACCAGCGCAGTTTGTAGGCCGGATTCGGGCACAGCTGGATCCAGGCCCGACTCCGGCTGCTGCCTCTGTGTGGTTCTGGAGCTGCCCGGGGCGCTCAACGCGGCTCCTTTTTGCCGGTCAGCGCCCCCGGCCGAAGATGCAGGACAGACTGAGCGGGCAGCTGGGCCCAGCCTGTGCCTGGCGCTGGGCCCAGGGTTCCTGCCACGTTCAGGGGCTGAGCTGGGGCCAGGGTCCTGGGGGAGAGCAGTGCCCTGGGCGGCTGGCAGGCAGGGTGCAGGGGCCCCGCGTGGATCTCCAGCCCCTCAGAGCGGGAGCTGTTCTCACGGCCGCCAGCCCCGCAGAGCTCCTGGCTTCCGTTACAAACCAAGCATTCGGCTATTTTTCTTGCTCTGGGAATTGTTGATAAAAACTGTCTGTTTAGTTGAAACATTGTAAAAGTTATACAGGAAAAATAAACAAATCTGAGGACCTGGCCAGTTGTGGCCTGGAGGGACATCAAAGGTTGGCCGGTCACCAGGCCCCACTTGCACTGGGGCGTGTCGTGTCCACTGCAGGCCGAAGGCTGGGAACCAGCTCCAAATCAAGCGCTGCGCTCGGGCTGGGCGTCCTGAGCCCCCGCTGCAGCAGCGGGTGGTCTGCACAGGCCTCCCTCCCGCCCCGGTCCAGGGGAGCCCAGGGAGCCCCCCGGCGGCCCCTCAGGCTTGCCCGGGGGTCTCCCCACACCTCTCCTCCCTGGCCCCCAGCCCGCTCTCCCCACGTCCCGGGCGCGCTCACCAGGGCCCTGTGTGCCGCTTGCAGCAGCCAGGGTCACAGGCGGTGCTGGCTGGGCCACGCTCAGAGCAGGCCCGGTGCTCCCACGGGCTGTGGCTGCGGCTGCGGCTCGGCGGCAGGGCTGGGCACCGAGGCTGGAAGCTTTTCCAGGGGCAGGGGCAGACTGTCCCCACTGGCAGCGTCCTGAACACCGCCGTCAGGTCCCTGGCGTGGCTGAGGGAGCCCTCTGGGGTGGACTCTGAGCGGGTGAGACGTAGCCCAGCATCTTCACGCTAGCATCTTAGTACGGAGTCGCTTTCATTATAAAGTATTTGCAGTTGTTGTAAAGTACGTTTTCTTGTCCCAGTTTTGGGAAACAGCAGAGGAAGGAGAAAATAAAAATCACCCAAAGCTCTGGGGCTCGGGGCGGCTGCAGGAGCATGGCCAGCGGGATGAGCAGGGGCGGGGTCCCGTCCCGGGAGGGCAGGGAGCCGCAGCAGGGCCACCGCGCGCGCTTTCTCTCATCCCACGTCCCTCTCACGGGCTCTCTGCACGAGGCGCTGAGGGCCGAGGAGCACGCCCTGCACGGGTGTGCTTTGCGCGACTCACGGCCCTGAAATCCAGAGGGGAGTGAGGGACACAGCCCCGCCACAGCGGGCTGCCCGAGCGGACCTCTGTGCCGCCTGGCCCCGACCCAGACGGGCCTGTGAGAGCCGCTCCGGAAACAGCTGGGGACAGGCTCTGTGCTCTCAGCCTTTCTGTTTTCGTTGTTACCAGAAAAATAATCGGCTCCGTGTCTCACGCGCTTGATGAAGCGGCCCAGACACCAGCTGTAGCTCAGGACGGTTTCTGCTCTCCTTGCTTTCAGACGGGAGATGGGCGGGCCCCCGGCAGAGCGCAGGGCCCGCGTCCGGGCTCAGCCCGTCTGCTCCGGTCCGTCCGTCCTCCCCGTCTCCCGGCTCTGCTGGGCGTGGTGCTGGGCGGGGGCCTCGGGGGCCCGGAGCGCGCGTGCTGGGGCAGCGCGGCCTCCCCCTGGCACCCAGCCGGTGGCTCTCCGTGTCAGGGTGCCACGCTCTTTCTGGTTCGGGGCCTTCCCTGTGGCCTCCTTCCTAAGGAGGCTGGGAGCCTCTCCCCTCCTGCCAGCCGAGGGGGCCGAGATGCTCGCAGGGGGAAGCAGGGAGGCCACAGTGAGGGAGCTTGTGGAGGGCAGGGCAGCAGGCCCGGCGGCCACTCCCTAGACCCACCACCGCGCCACAGGCCTCCGGGAGCCCGCCTGACTCGCCACCTCGGGCCCTCGGTACCTGCGTAGGGGGTCCAGGGGGTCTGGGCCCCCCAGGCGAGTGGTGTCTGCTGCACAGACCGTCCACCGGGACCTCTGCCCGCCGCCCCGGCCTGAGACCGTCCCCTCGGCCTCCTGCTGTGCCCACAAAGCTTGGGAATGCTTCCTGGGAGCTGGTGTGTGTGATTTTCTTCCTCACCGGTTTTTTTTTAAAAGTCTCTCCCCGCCCCAGTCATTTCTGCGTATTGAGAATCTGATTCTCAAAATAGAGGAAACTGTCAATTCCTCAAAATAGAGGCGAGGACGAGGGGGCAGTGGGGAGCCTGGTCACTGAGGACGCCGCCCGGGGGCGTCTGTTCTGGGACGTTCATGTGGCCGTGCGGGCCTCGGTCGCGGCGTGCGGGCTCTTCAGGTGCAGCCTGTGGGGTCTCGCTCCTTGAGCAGGGGTCGAGCCCGGGCCCCGCGCAGTGGGAGCTCAGAGTCTCAGCTGCGGGGCCCCCCGGGCGGCCCCCGCCTGCGAGCATCTGCCACGGTGTCTTCCCTGCTGAGGACCCTGAGTCTGCATTCCCAGGGCCTGCTTTCCGTGCTCTGGGCCGGGAGTCTTGCCTCTGAGCCACACAGGCTCTGGTGGCTCGCTCCGCGTGCCGCTCGTCCTGCCGGCCCCCCGCCCGCCCCGCCCTGGGGAATGTGCCTGCCAGGTGCAGAGCGCTCCCAGGGCTTCTGCCGGCCTCTCCCGCTGCACTCCCGAGCGGTCGTCGGGGGGACGGCTCCATCAGCAGGCGTGGGAGCAGTGGCGTGTGACTGCTCAGCCTTACTGTAGTCCAGCAAGGGGTCCGGTCTTGTCCTGGGGTCCCGGGACAGAGCCCCTGAAACCTGGGAATGCCCTGGTGGTCGTGGTGGGCCCCTGGACCGCGTCTGAGCTCCTGCTGGGGGAGACAGAGGCAGGCAGCATGACTGGGGCCCAGCTTTGGGCCAGAGACAGCATCATGACTGCCTGTGCCCTGCCGCTGCCTGAGGTCAGGGGCAAGTGGACTGAGTCAGTCCCGTGGCCAGGGTCTGAATTACTCACGCCCAAGTAGTGAGAGCCCAGCAGAAGTCTGGACCCAGGGCTCTGCAGGCCTTTGTGGCTGGTACAGAGGTTGATGGCGGGCGAGGTGCCCTGAGCCCATAGGGGAGGCGGGGGCGTGTGTGGCCTGCGCGTCTCTTCCTTCACCTGGTCCGGGTTCGCATCCTGCTCGGTAACGCTGTAGTCGGCAGCCCATCCTGGGTTCTGTGGCCGTGGCGCCTTCTCTGTGTCTGTTCTCAGAGACCTCGCCCTGGGGCTGGGGTGACCGGGGCCCGACCCCGAGACGGCCAGGCCGCGAGGAGCCCTGGTGGACGCTGCGGGGCGTCGTCTCCCCACCCCGGGTCTTTCACAGGGTACTGTGCCCCATCACTCGCAGCTTGAGTCTGAGAGGCTGGCCGCCGGGGTGCAGGAGGCGGCAGAGCAGGCTCTGATGCGTGGGTGTAGAGGCCAGGGGCAGAGAGACACCCAGGACCGGGGCCCAGGGGAGACACCCAGGACCGGGGCCCAAGGGCGACACACAGGACCGGGGCCCAGGGGCAGGGAGACACTCAGGACCGGGGCCCAGGGGCGGGGAGACACTCAGGACCGGGGCGCAGGGGCGGGGAGACGCCCAAGACCGGGGCCCAGGGGCGGGGAGACACTCAGGACCGGGGCCCAGTGAGGGGGAGACGCTTAGGACCGGGGCGCAGGGGCGGGGAGACGCTCAGGACTGGGGCTCGGGTGGGGAAGATGTGTATAAGAGACAGGGCCTGGAGGGACATCAAAGGTTGGCCGGTCACCAGGCCCCACTTGCACTGGGGCGTGTCGTGTCCACTGCAGGCCGAAGGCTGGGAACCAGCTCCAAATCAAGCGCTGCGCTCGGGCTGGGCGTCCTGAGCCCCCGCTGCAGCAGCGGGTGGTCTGCACAGGCCTCCCTCCCGCCCCGGTCCAGGGGAGCCCAGGGAGCCCCCCGGCGGCCCCTCAGGCTTGCCCGGGGGTCTCCCCACACCTCTCCTCCCTGGCCCCCAGCCCGCTCTCCCCACGTCCCGGGCGCGCTCACCAGGGCCCTGTGTGCCGCTTGCAGCAGCCAGGGTCACAGGCGGTGCTGGCTGGGCCACGCTCAGAGCAGGCCCGGTGCTCCCACGGGCTGTGGCTGCGGCTGCGGCTCGGCGGCAGGGCTGGGCACCGAGGCTGGAAGCTTTTCCAGGGGCAGGGGCAGACTGTCCCCACTGGCAGCGTCCTGAACACCGCCGTCAGGTCCCTGGCGTGGCTGAGGGAGCCCTCTGGGGTGGACTCTGAGCGGGTGAGACGTAGCCCAGCATCTTCACGCTAGCATCTTAGTACGGAGTCGCTTTCATTATAAAGTATTTGCAGTTGTTGTAAAGTACGTTTTCTTGTCCCAGTTTTGGGAAACAGCAGAGGAAGGAGAAAATAAAAATCACCCAAAGCTCTGGGGCTCGGGGCGGCTGCAGGAGCATGGCCAGCGGGATGAGCAGGGGCGGGGTCCCGTCCCGGGAGGGCAGGGAGCCGCAGCAGGGCCACCGCGCGCGCTTTCTCTCATCCCACGTCCCTCTCACGGGCTCTCTGCACGAGGCGCTGAGGGCCGAGGAGCACGCCCTGCACGGGTGTGCTTTGCGCGACTCACGGCCCTGAAATCCAGAGGGGAGTGAGGGACACAGCCCCGCCACAGCGGGCTGCCCGAGCGGACCTCTGTGCCGCCTGGCCCCGACCCAGACGGGCCTGTGAGAGCCGCTCCGGAAACAGCTGGGGACAGGCTCTGTGCTCTCAGCCTTTCTGTTTTCGTTGTTACCAGAAAAATAATCGGCTCCGTGTCTCACGCGCTTGATGAAGCGGCCCAGACACCAGCTGTAGCTCAGGACGGTTTCTGCTCTCCTTGCTTTCAGACGGGAGATGGGCGGGCCCCCGGCAGAGCGCAGGGCCCGCGTCCGGGCTCAGCCCGTCTGCTCCGGTCCGTCCGTCCTCCCCGTCTCCCGGCTCTGCTGGGCGTGGTGCTGGGCGGGGGCCTCGGGGGCCCGGAGCGCGCGTGCTGGGGCAGCGCGGCCTCCCCCTGGCACCCAGCCGGTGGCTCTCCGTGTCAGGGTGCCACGCTCTTTCTGGTTCGGGGCCTTCCCTGTGGCCTCCTTCCTAAGGAGGCTGGGAGCCTCTCCCCTCCTGCCAGCCGAGGGGGCCGAGATGCTCGCAGGGGGAAGCAGGGAGGCCACAGTGAGGGAGCTTGTGGAGGGCAGGGCAGCAGGCCCGGCGGCCACTCCCTAGACCCACCACCGCGCCACAGGCCTCCGGGAGCCCGCCTGACTCGCCACCTCGGGCCCTCGGTACCTGCGTAGGGGGTCCAGGGGGTCTGGGCCCCCCAGGCGAGTGGTGTCTGCTGCACAGACCGTCCACCGGGACCTCTGCCCGCCGCCCCGGCCTGAGACCGTCCCCTCGGCCTCCTGCTGTGCCCACAAAGCTTGGGAATGCTTCCTGGGAGCTGGTGTGTGTGATTTTCTTCCTCACCGGTTTTTTTTTAAAAGTCTCTCCCCGCCCCAGTCATTTCTGCGTATTGAGAATCTGATTCTCAAAATAGAGGAAACTGTCAATTCCTCAAAATAGAGGCGAGGACGAGGGGGCAGTGGGGAGCCTGGTCACTGAGGACGCCGCCCGGGGGCGTCTGTTCTGGGACGTTCATGTGGCCGTGCGGGCCTCGGTCGCGGCGTGCGGGCTCTTCAGGTGCAGCCTGTGGGGTCTCGCTCCTTGAGCAGGGGTCGAGCCCGGGCCCCGCGCAGTGGGAGCTCAGAGTCTCAGCTGCGGGGCCCCCCGGGCGGCCCCCGCCTGCGAGCATCTGCCACGGTGTCTTCCCTGCTGAGGACCCTGAGTCTGCATTCCCAGGGCCTGCTTTCCGTGCTCTGGGCCGGGAGTCTTGCCTCTGAGCCACACAGGCTCTGGTGGCTCGCTCCGCGTGCCGCTCGTCCTGCCGGCCCCCCGCCCGCCCCGCCCTGGGGAATGTGCCTGCCAGGTGCAGAGCGCTCCCAGGGCTTCTGCCGGCCTCTCCCGCTGCACTCCCGAGCGGTCGTCGGGGGGACGGCTCCATCAGCAGGCGTGGGAGCAGTGGCGTGTGACTGCTCAGCCTTACTGTAGTCCAGCAAGGGGTCCGGTCTTGTCCTGGGGTCCCGGGACAGAGCCCCTGAAACCTGGGAATGCCCTGGTGNTCTAGATGTGTATAAGAGACAGGCCCTGGGGAATGTGCCTGCCAGGTGCAGAGCGCTCCCAGGGCTTCTGCCGGCCTCTCCCGCTGCACTCCCGAGCGGTCGTCGGGGGGACGGCTCCATCAGCAGGCGTGGGAGCAGTGGCGTGTGACTGCTCAGCCTTACTGTAGTCCAGCAAGGGGTCCGGTCTTGTCCTGGGGTCCCGGGACAGAGCCCCTGAAACCTGGGAATGCCCTGGTGGTCGTGGTGGGCCCCTGGACCGCGTCTGAGCTCCTGCTGGGGGAGACAGAGGCAGGCAGCATGACTGGGGCCCAGCTTTGGGCCAGAGACAGCATCATGACTGCCTGTGCCCTGCCGCTGCCTGAGGTCAGGGGCAAGTGGACTGAGTCAGTCCCGTGGCCAGGGTCTGAATTACTCACGCCCAAGTAGTGAGAGCCCAGCAGAAGTCTGGACCCAGGGCTCTGCAGGCCTTTGTGGCTGGTACAGAGGTTGATGGCGGGCGAGGTGCCCTGAGCCCATAGGGGAGGCGGGGGCGTGTGTGGCCTGCGCGTCTCTTCCTTCACCTGGTCCGGGTTCGCATCCTGCTCGGTAACGCTGTAGTCGGCAGCCCATCCTGGGTTCTGTGGCCGTGGCGCCTTCTCTGTGTCTGTTCTCAGAGACCTCGCCCTGGGGCTGGGGTGACCGGGGCCCGACCCCGAGACGGCCAGGCCGCGAGGAGCCCTGGTGGACGCTGCGGGGCGTCGTCTCCCCACCCCGGGTCTTTCACAGGGTACTGTGCCCCATCACTCGCAGCTTGAGTCTGAGAGGCTGGCCGCCGGGGTGCAGGAGGCGGCAGAGCAGGCTCTGATGCGTGGGTGTAGAGGCCAGGGGCAGAGAGACACCCAGGACCGGGGCCCAGGGGAGACACCCAGGACCGGGGCCCAAGGGCGACACACAGGACCGGGGCCCAGGGGCAGGGAGACACTCAGGACCGGGGCCCAGGGGCGGGGAGACACTCAGGACCGGGGCGCAGGGGCGGGGAGACGCCCAAGACCGGGGCCCAGGGGCGGGGAGACACTCAGGACCGGGGCCCAGTGAGGGGGAGACGCTTAGGACCGGGGCGCAGGGGCGGGGAGACGCTCAGGACTGGGGCTCGGGTGGGGAAGATGTGTATAAGAGACAGGGCCTGGAGGGACATCAAAGGTTGGCCGGTCACCAGGCCCCACTTGCACTGGGGCGTGTCGTGTCCACTGCAGGCCGAAGGCTGGGAACCAGCTCCAAATCAAGCGCTGCGCTCGGGCTGGGCGTCCTGAGCCCCCGCTGCAGCAGCGGGTGGTCTGCACAGGCCTCCCTCCCGCCCCGGTCCAGGGGAGCCCAGGGAGCCCCCCGGCGGCCCCTCAGGCTTGCCCGGGGGTCTCCCCACACCTCTCCTCCCTGGCCCCCAGCCCGCTCTCCCCACGTCCCGGGCGCGCTCACCAGGGCCCTGTGTGCCGCTTGCAGCAGCCAGGGTCACAGGCGGTGCTGGCTGGGCCACGCTCAGAGCAGGCCCGGTGCTCCCACGGGCTGTGGCTGCGGCTGCGGCTCGGCGGCAGGGCTGGGCACCGAGGCTGGAAGCTTTTCCAGGGGCAGGGGCAGACTGTCCCCACTGGCAGCGTCCTGAACACCGCCGTCAGGTCCCTGGCGTGGCTGAGGGAGCCCTCTGGGGTGGACTCTGAGCGGGTGAGACGTAGCCCAGCATCTTCACGCTAGCATCTTAGTACGGAGTCGCTTTCATTATAAAGTATTTGCAGTTGTTGTAAAGTACGTTTTCTTGTCCCAGTTTTGGGAAACAGCAGAGGAAGGAGAAAATAAAAATCACCCAAAGCTCTGGGGCTCGGGGCGGCTGCAGGAGCATGGCCAGCGGGATGAGCAGGGGCGGGGTCCCGTCCCGGGAGGGCAGGGAGCCGCAGCAGGGCCACCGCGCGCGCTTTCTCTCATCCCACGTCCCTCTCACGGGCTCTCTGCACGAGGCGCTGAGGGCCGAGGAGCACGCCCTGCACGGGTGTGCTTTGCGCGACTCACGGCCCTGAAATCCAGAGGGGAGTGAGGGACACAGCCCCGCCACAGCGGGCTGCCCGAGCGGACCTCTGTGCCGCCTGGCCCCGACCCAGACGGGCCTGTGAGAGCCGCTCCGGAAACAGCTGGGGACAGGCTCTGTGCTCTCAGCCTTTCTGTTTTCGTTGTTACCAGAAAAATAATCGGCTCCGTGTCTCACGCGCTTGATGAAGCGGCCCAGACACCAGCTGTAGCTCAGGACGGTTTCTGCTCTCCTTGCTTTCAGACGGGAGATGGGCGGGCCCCCGGCAGAGCGCAGGGCCCGCGTCCGGGCTCAGCCCGTCTGCTCCGGTCCGTCCGTCCTCCCCGTCTCCCGGCTCTGCTGGGCGTGGTGCTGGGCGGGGGCCTCGGGGGCCCGGAGCGCGCGTGCTGGGGCAGCGCGGCCTCCCCCTGGCACCCAGCCGGTGGCTCTCCGTGTCAGGGTGCCACGCTCTTTCTGGTTCGGGGCCTTCCCTGTGGCCTCCTTCCTAAGGAGGCTGGGAGCCTCTCCCCTCCTGCCAGCCGAGGGGGCCTGTCCCCCGCGTCCCCTCCGTCCCTGTCTCTTATACACATCTCATTCAGGACTGGGGCCCAGTGAAGGGGAGACACTCAGGACTGGGGCCCAGAGGAGACGCCCAGGACCGGGGCCCAGAGGAGATGCTCAGGACCGGGGCCCAGGGGAGACGCCCAGGACCGGGGCCCAGAGGAGATGCTCAGGACCGGGGCCCAGTGAAGGGGAGACACTCAGGACTGGGGCCCAGGGGAGAGACGCCCAGGACCGGGGCCCAGAGGAGACGCTCAGGACCGGGGCCCAGGGGCGGGGAGACGCTCAGGACCGGGGCCCAGGGGAGACGCTCAGGACCGGGGCCCAGGGGCGGGGAGACGCCCAGGACCGGGGCCCAGGGGAGACGCTTAGGACTGGGACGCAGGGACGGGGAGATGCTCGGGTCCGGGGCCCAGGGGCAAGCCCCCGTGCCATGATCACAGAGGGGAGGTTGGTGGTCCTTGAAGGAGAGGTGCCGAGGGGTTCTGTGCTGCTGACCGCCGTCAGGAGTCCCTGAAGGAGGACACAGGACCCTTGGGCCCGAGAGGCTGACGGACTTTTCCCCCGAAGACCCGTGTCTCCGTCCCAGGCGGCCGTGTGAGCTGCCCTCCAGGGGGAGAGGCAGCAGCCATCCCGAGTTGTTGCAGAACAGCGGGGTCTGGTCCCCGAGCCAGCAGCCAGCGCCTCCGGCCCTTCCAAGGGGTCTGGCCCATCCCCAGGGTCTGGGGAATGCGGGACGCATCCCTGCCACGTCCTCGCTGGACCGGCCCCCTCCCCACTCCCTGTCTCTTATACACATCTAGATGTGTATAAGAGACAGGATTTGAACTTTGAATGCAGAGGGGCCCAGTGTGGCTGGGGGGCGGCTCGGGAGGGGGGCGTGGGGGGAGAGGCCCGGGGGCGGCTGCTGCTCAGCCCCTCTGACTCCGTCCAGAAAAACGTCTGATTGTGTCTTGAACTCATTTTCGTTGCTTGCTTCAGTGGCCTCACTTGGCAGCTGAGGCCATATGCTAATTCCACCCTTTTCATGAAGGAATTCTGCTGATTTTACTGACTTTTTATGGTAGATTTCTCCCCCTTTCCTTCTTTTTTTCTCCTGCTTCCCCAGTAAACAGATTCCTGAGACCACGCTCTCAGGCTCTGCGACCCTGCACGCTCCGACCTTGCCGCCGGGGGCAGCCTGGCCAGCCTCAGCCTCCCAGCCCCTGCACCCGCGGTGCCTTCTCTGCCTCAGGGCTCGCCGTGGCTGGGGCCCCGTTTCTGGAAGGGCCTGCCTGGGTCTCAGGCCACAGCAGCAAGCACCACCGCTCAGAACTCCCAGAACGTGGCCCAGCTGTCTCAGTGCTCGGAGTGGGGGCCCCTTCCCTGGCGGGGGGCGGCGGGGCCTGCGGCCTGGGCTGCTTGCTGCCCCACCCGGAGTCTCAGCACGTCTCCCACGTGGCCCCACGAGGGCCCCTCCTCCCCGTCACTGGGGTCCCGGGGGTCTTCTCCCGAGGGACGCAGCCTCTGCAGATCTGCCCCTGGTGCTCACTGCATGCTGTCCTGCCTGGACGCGGCCGCCCACCCTGCACCCTCCTCCCCTCGCGTTTCTGGCACATGGGTGCTCGGCGTGCCAGGGGCATCACAGCCCGGGCCAGGGAGGAGTCTGGCCGCGGCTCACGGCGGGCTGCTGAGGGCTCTCACTGCCCCCCAGTTATTTGTGTTCCCTGCAGAGGGGCTTGCTCACCACCAGCTCCGAGTGGCGGGGGGCTGCGGGGGCCCCGGGGGTCACGGGATGTGGCTATGCTGGGCATCGTGGGCTCCCGGGAGCCCAGGGGAGGGCCGCCTGGTCCAGACGGGGTGGTGGCATCTGAGCTGCAGTCCCCGGGGGCAGCGCGAGGGGAAGGGGCGAGCGCGGGTGCCCAGGCCCCGGGACGCGGGGCTGACAGCCGGGCTGGGGCTCGTGGGGGAGGCTGAGGCGCGGCCAGCACCAGCGCCCTGCCCTCTGCCCCTCGGGGGGCTTGCACCGTCCCACGGTCTCGCCCACTCGGGGGGGCCCTTTGCTTGTGGACCCAGGGCTGTGGGCTGTGTGCCCGCCGCCGCGGCCACTCCACCTGCAGGACGTGGGCTGGATGGGGGGGCTGGATGGGGCACCTGGCCCCGTTGGACGCCAGCAGTGAGGATGGCGTCTGTCCTCAGGGACATGCCGGCCCTGGGCCGCCGAGGTTTCCGCCTTGCCGTCCTGGGAGAACCATCATCTTGGGGCCCCCTCGGGCTGCCTGTGTCCCGGTGCGCTGAGCCGGTGGGAGAACCTTGCCTGACGCTGGGGGCATGTCCGCCTAAAAGTGGCCGGCTGTGAGGCTGCAGTGGGGGGCCTTGGGCCGGGGGGGCCTGGGGAACCCCAGATGAGGCCTGCGGAGCCCCCCACCAGGGCCCACGAGAGTTCTGATCTCAGCTGAGGTTTCTCTGGGCACAGGCCCACGGCCTCAAGCCCCACTGTACCCCCTGGGGGGCCTGCCCAGCTCCTCCAGGAGGAGCCCCCCACCCCGGCACCTGCCCTCCTCCCGAGACCCGGGGCGGGAGGGCCCAGGGCTCAGCAGGATTCACCGGCCGAAGAAGTGCGTGTGTGCTCTGCGACCTCCAGCCCCCTCCGGAGACTCTCTGCTGGGAGCTGCAGGCTGGCTTTGGCCAATAAACATGTTTTGTTTGGGCCATACAGTTCAAACATGTTTTTGGAATTGGTTGTCAACATTTAAAAGTTGGCACAGTTCATACAGTGGTCCAGATTTTTGGCTTCTTTTGAAAAATCGGAAGATCTGGCAACTCCAGGCCTGCATTCCTCTCTGGCCACGTGGGCTGGAGCCGAGGGGGTGGGGGCGTCCCTGCGGCGCGGCCCCAGGAGTGACCGTGGCGTCCTCTCGCTCCAGGTCGAGGCCCCCACGGGCCCTGTGGGCCTTCGAATTTGCCCACTGCCCCCACCTCAGGACAGGCGTTCGTCCGGGGCTGGGGTCGGTGAGGCTGGGGCCTGGGGTTCAGCACCTGCCGGGCCAGGCCCGGGGCTCTGAGGTGACAGGTGAGCCCGGTGTGCAGGTGGGAGAGTGAGGCTCCGTGCGCAGGCCTCCCTGGGCAGGCAGGGGGGGCGCTGGGGGAGCCCTGTGTCTGCAGGCCTGGCCCTCACTCCTGTCTGTGGGGAGGGGAGGCACAGCCCGGAACCCGGGGACGTTTCTGCTTTGGGATCACAGGCTGCGTCTTTAAGAGAAATTGTCCCCGGTGCCACTTGAGGAAGAGGCAGGCCGAGGGGCCCTGGGCCAGGCGGGGCCGGCTCTGCCTGGGGCCTCGCCTGCTGCGTGAGCCCCGCCGTGCACTGAGCCCCGGAGGCCGCTTCTCTGAGCCTCCGGTTTCTCTCGCAGTGGTGGGCTGTCGGCGTGCCTGACCAGCCGCGTGTAGACCCATGGTCCGAGCAGCCACGGTGCAGTGATGAGGCTTTCAGCTCGTCCCCACAACGGGCCCCAGATTTGCAGAAGTTTAGTGGCCTAGAAAATCCCATGGACGGAGGAGCCCGGTAGGCTGCAGTCCATGGGGTCACTGAGGGTCCGACACGACTGAGCGACTTCACTTTCACTTTTCACTTTCATGCATTGGAGAAGGAAATGGCAACCCACTCCGGTGTTCTTGCCTGGAGAATCCCAGGGACGGGGGAGCCTGGTGGGCTGCCGTCTATGGGGTCGCACGGAGTCGGACAGGACTGAAGCGACTTAGCAGCAGCAGCAGCAGCAGCAGCAAAAAGCACGGACTTAAAAGTAGCACTGCCCCAGGCACGCGTGGGTGCGGGGAGGACCCAGGTCGGGGGCTCCGCGTCCTGAGGGCCCTGGGAGGCACACACCGCTCGCGGCTCAGTGGCCTGCCCCCATCGTGGAGATGAAGACACAGGCCTGCTGCCTGGCTGGTGAGCGGAGCCGAGGTGCAGATTCCTCGCCGCGGGGCCTGGCCACGACCCCACCCCGATCCCGCAGGCCCTGCGCATCCAGAGTCCAGGCGGCGAGGGTTCAGGAGCTGTCTGTCCTGCGGGTCCTTTCGCTGCTGGCTGCTCAGCAGGTCCTGCGGGGAGCCGGCCTGGCTCACCCTGCCGTGTGGTGCCCGCGGACCACGTGGCCCAGCCTGCTGGCTGAGGCTGTCCGGCCCAGACGTCCCGGTGGCGAGGGCGCTGCCGGCTCACGTTCCCACGTCCAGCCTCGGTGTCTGTCCACACGGAGCTCTCCCACCCATATTTGGCGATTTGTCTCTCTCCCCCTCCCCTCTGAGGTGTCTGCCAAAATCCTGTATAATTCGTGTCATCTCCCGAGCTGTTACAGTATATGAGGGCAGGGGATAATTTAGTTATTTTTGAAAAAAGAGTCTTAGCAAAAGTCAAAAAGGAGGGGGCAGTTTTCATACTCACTGCATGAAATAGACAATATTTCCTGAAACAGGAGATACGAGCCTCAAAGAATTTAAAATAAAACATTCACTTTATTATTTTTTTAAAGAAGGAAAAACGAGGGAAAAAAAAAAAGTAGAATAGTCAGTCTTTTTATCCTAAGTACAGATGAAATTGATTAAACCTTAAAGACTGGCCTCCGCAC
Source organism: Cephalophus harveyi (assembly GCA_006410635.1). Taxonomy (NCBI): domain Eukaryota; kingdom Metazoa; phylum Chordata; class Mammalia; order Artiodactyla; family Bovidae; genus Cephalophus; species Cephalophus harveyi. The sequence continues at coordinate 202,367 of SJYT01066745.1, read as the reverse complement.
ACCCGGTTTATTAATTGAAGAATTTCCTCTTACCCAGAATGGGAAGTTCACATTAAACCGAGCTGGCCCCTGAGTGGCAGTGACACTTGAGAGCCGAGCGTTCTCCACAATCCTATTTTCTCTTCGGTGCGAGAGGAAATCCTAAAATGGTTACAGGGAGGAGGGGCGGGGGGGGGCAGAAACCCCACATTTTAAGGAAGCCTTCTTTCATTTCCTTGTAAAGCATGAAATCAAATTATAGCTCATGGCTCACAATTATTTTATTTCTACATTTCAAATTCCATTTTCTGCTCCTTCTTGCTGCTCTTGAACAGGAGTCGTACTGTTATGCAAAGTCAGCTAAAAAGATTACCCCAGGTAGGCGACGACACAGTAGCTGAGGGAAGCGAGCACGGCCTCCGTCCCTGCGTCCCCCGCGTCCCCTCCGTCCCCTGCGTCCCCGCCGTTACCCCGTCCCCCACGTCCCCTGCATCTCCCGCGTCCCCTGCATCCCCTGCGTCCCTTCCGTACCCTGCGTCCCTCTGTCCCTGCGTCCCCTCCGTCCCCCACGTCCGCTGCATCCCTCCATCACCTGCGTCCCCACGTCCCCTCCGTCCCCTGCGTCCCCACGTCCCCTCCGTCCCCCGCGTCCCCTCCGTCCCAGCACAGCAGGCCTGGGGCTCACAGCGTCGCCTCGAGTTGGGGCAGACTACTGTGAGGGCCGTGTGTTGCTTTGTCAGTTATCCTCCCTGTTAGCTGTTTTTCCTTGTGGCGGCTCTGGGTCTTTGTCGACGTGCTCGGGACTCTCTAGCTTCTCGCGTGCGGCGCGGGCTCTTGGCGCGCGGGGTCTCGGCGCGGTGCGGGCTCTCGGCGCGCGGGCTTGAGTGCTTGTGGCGTGTGCAGTTACTTGCCCTGCTGCACGTGGGGCCTTCCCAGAAGGAGAAAAAGTGAAGTCACTCAGCCGCATCTGACTCTGCAACCCCATGGACTGTAGCCCACCAGGCTCCTCCGTTCGTGGGATTCTCCAGGCAAAAATACTGGAGTGGGTTGCCATTTCCTTTTCCAGGGGATCTTCCAGACCCAGGGATCGAACCCAGGTCGCCCACATTGCAGGCAGACGCTTTACCGTCTGAGCCACCAGGGATGCCCCAGACCAGAGATCAAACATGTGTCCCTTGCGTTGCAGGGCAGATTTTTAACCACTGGACTACCAGGGAAGGCCAGTTGACTTCTACTTACCGGGAGTTTAATGCATTTACTGTCGTGTAAAGTAAAAGTGAAGTCGCTCAGTCGTGTCTGACTCTGCGGCCCCATGGGCTGTAGCCTACCAGGCTCCTCCGTCCCTGAGATTTTCCAGGCAAGAGGACTGGAGTGGGGTGCCATTGCCTTCTCTAGGGGGTCTTCCCGACCCAGGGATCGAATCCGGGTCCCCCGCACTGCAGGCAGATGCTTTACCCTCTGGCCGCCAGGGAAGCACCGGGGAAGTCACGTGAAGCTGTATTTAATATAAGTGCATTCGAGTTCCCAAAAAGGACTCACTTCAGACACACCGAAGTCCCCGATACTGGTGGCAGTGTCCATGGGTGGGGCACCGGGTAACTCAGATGCCCCCCGATGCAGGCTCGCCTGCTCTCCAGACCTCTCTCTGCGCCCCGTCTTTATCAGCCCTGCCTCCAGAAGTTCTCTTAAAGGTCTACCTTTAAAGACTCTCTTACAGAGGCTTTCATGCTTCCATTTAAGATCCCATCAGCCACACAGCCTGTCCTTCTGAACAGGGACCAGCCCCAGTCCAGCTGTCTCTCCCACAGTCCTCTCCTGCCTGGATCCCAGAATCGGAGCGGCCCCGTGGTACCCCCCGTCCCCACTGGACCCCAGAATCGGGGCGGCTCTGGGCATCTCTCCCCTATCCCCACTGGACCCCAGAATCGGGGCGGCCCCGGGCATCTCTCCCCCCGCCCCCACTGGACCCCAGAATCAGGCAGCCCCGGGCGTCTCTTCCCCCGTCCCCACTGGACCCCAGAATCGAGGCGGCCCTGGGCATCTCTCCCCCTGTCCCCACTGGACCCCAGAATCGGGGTGGCCCCAGGCGTCTCTCCCCCTGTCCCCACTGGACCCCAGAATCGGGGCAGCCCTGGGTGTCTCTCCCCTGCCCGCCCCGCCCCTGCTGTGGGCCCTCTCCCCTGCCCAGCGCCTCCCTCCCGCACTGCGGCTCACAGACCGGGGCCTGGTTTTCCGTCTGTTCACAGCCTTCAGCACAGGCTCGAGCTGGGGCCGGGCTTAATGAGCCTGTGGGCCTGAGCAGGCAGACAGCGGCCTCCCCAGCCTCCCCTCGGTTGACCAGGAGTGCGGTCCCGACGCTGAGAGTCCGCTCCCCGCTGGCGTGCAGGCCGGCCTGAGTGCCTTGCCATGGCCGGGGCTGCGAGGGGAGGCCCGAGTTGTCCACCCCCTGCCCACCCGCCTCTGCTGCCTCCTGGGATCCTCGGGACGGGAGAGGAGACCGCCAGGCCTAGAAGGGCTGGCGCAGACGGGACCCGGACGCTCGGCTTCATCCATTGCCTCCCTCCGGCGCCGCACACTGCCTCCACATTAGGTGCTCGGCACGGCCAACACCAGGGCCTTCTGAGGGGTCCTGAGGTCACAGCGGCTCGAGGGGCCCCGCTGGAAGCCGGGTCAGGGCCAGGAGCCACCCGCGCCCGGCACCAGCCCCCGGTCACTCTGCTTCTTCCCCGCACTTTGATCCGGGGACAGGAACTGACATAACTGGCCCGTCTTGTCTTTCTCTAAATCCCCAGTATTTCCACAGAATGAATCAAACAGTGTCTTTTCCGATTCCCATGAACCCAGGGTAGGAAATCACTCTGAGGCTGTGGGGCCAGAAGGAGCGAGTGGGTGGGAAGCACCAGACGCAACCCCGCCGCTCACAAGTGCCCCTCTATGTTGGCCGGCCTGTCAGCGCTTCCATCTGCTTCTGCAGGCTGCAGAGTCCTTTAAAGGTTTGCAGAGCAATTAGAGCAGGGCTGAAGTTCCTCAGTGCTTTTAAAAATGACAGTTTCCAATTCCATTGATTATATATCTTAATCGTTTCAGAAACAAAAGTAAAGAAAAACAAAGGTCAGCATTTAACAAGTTTTCTGTGAGGTGAAATTTTCCTTCTGGGACTAGAAGGGGGTCCATGTGTTTGGGGGAAGAAAAGTTTTCACCGGGACAAACTGAATATAAAATGTTAACCATTTTAGCAAAACCAGATCATTAACCCAAGTTTGAGTTTTAAGCAAAAGCTACGGGCATCCTAAATAAGAAGTAATATTGAATTTAAAACAAAGAAAAAACTTTCACTGGTGATGTTAAATGTTCAAGAAGTGGTGTAGGTGCCCGGCGACCCACAGTGTAAACCTGCAGTGGGAACCAGCGGCCTGCCGGCGTCAGGAGCGTTTCCCGCACAGCGAGCGCCTCTGTGCGCGGGGAGCCTCGGGGAGTCGGTGGACGGCAGCGAGCTTGCAGAAGGTGCCTCGTGAGGGGCCGAGGGGAGTGCCTCAGGCGCGAGGACCCTGGGGCGCGCGCTGCCGGGCTGGTTCTTCCCTGGCGGGCAAGGGAGCGGGGTCCCGGCCGCGTGGAATGGTTCTGAGCAGCGTCCGGGAGGCCCTTCGCAGGGCCCCTGGAGAGTGCACACACACACACACACAGAGCCCCTGGCGATTGCACACACACACACACACACACACACACAGAGCCCCTGGCGAATGCACACACACACACACACACACACACACACACAGAGCCCCTGGCGAGTGCACACACACACACACACACAGAGCCCCTGGCGAGTGCACACACACACACACACACACAGAGCCCCTGGCGAGTGCACACACACACCCCCCCCATCCTGCCCAGCGAGGGGCCCCAGCGAGCAGTCCAGCCCAGTGCCGCGCTGACCCTGCGTCCGGCAGGCCCAGCGTGCTGTCAGGCCCACGGGAGCCTCGGAACGGCCGCCGGCCGCAGGGACAGGCCCCCGGGCAAGGACGCTGCTCGGCCCACACGGACTGCCCACACTGGGCCCGAGGAGGGTCGGGTAGAATCTTTGGGAGTCGGCGGCTGTGGCCACCCCGGGCCTGCCTCCGGCGCGGCCGGGGAGCCGTCCTGCTGGGCCCCGGGCTGCCGGTCGCCCCGGCCCGGCGTCTGTGCTGGCGGCCCGGCTCCTGACCGCGCGTGTGCCTGGGAGCCCTGCCTGCTGCGCGCCGGCTCTGACCCTCGGCTCAGCCCCGCGGGGAGGAGACCCTCTTCTCACAGGCGGGAGGCGGAGGTCCGGGCACGGGACACCGAGAAGCAGAGCCAGGGCTCGAGCTCACAGCTGTCTGAGTCCAAACGTCCACTCTTTCCATCGCCAACTGCCTGCTGGCCAGGGCCTGCATTCCTGAGTCTCTGGACCCCTGCAGCGTCCCGAAGAGCAGGTGGGCCAGGCACCTCCGAGGAAGCCAGGAGGACCGGGAGAGGACAGGGAGCAGCGGCAAGCTGCCAGCGTCCTCCGGACGACCCGGCCGAGCACCGTCCCTGGGGGCGTGGGGCCCGCTCACTCACCACCCGCTGAAGAGCCCGGGAGGACGACAGGGCCGTGTCAGCGGAGGGGGAACAGGAGGAACAACAAAGCCAGCCGTGTTGGAGACGAGAGAAAAATAAACAGCCGAGGACAAGACAGCAGACAAAGAGAGGCGCTGGACCCCTGCCAAGAGGAGGAAGCGCCGGGAGCTGGCGGATGCCGGAGCCTCGCGACATGGCACACGCGGGTCTGGGGGCAGGCCGCCGGGGGTGCGGGTGCCGCGAGGGGCGCGGGTCCCGGCTGCAGGGTACCCCCTGTGCACCTCTCCTCTCTGAGTCTCACTGTCTGGGTCTGCAAAGGAAAGAGAGCGTGTTACTGTGACTCGGGGATGATGGGTCGCCGTCCAGATCACACTCAAGTTAGGTCTCCACCTTCATATTAGGCCAGAATAACTTCCAAACGGGTCACTGTGAAGCACAGACTTGTAAGCACGCGCGTGTGCACGTGTTCGGCTGCGCCGCGTCTCGGCGGTGCCTCTGAGGTCTTGGCGGCTCTCCCGTTGCCGCCTGCGGCCCTCCGGGTGCGGCGCTCAGGCTGAGTGGCTCTGCGGCCGGCGGGATCTTAGTCCCCAACTAGGGACCGATCCCACGTCACCTGCATGGCAGGGTGCATTCATAACCGCTGGACTGCCGGCGGAGTCTCTGAAGCATAGACATTTAAAGCTGTAAAAGGACTGGAAGAAAACATGAAAAAATACATAGTCTTAAAAGTAAAAAATACTCAGGTAATATACAAAGCGCAGAAACAAAAGGGGAAAAGAGGAGAGACTGACCATTTCCACAGAACAAGGAAACATTTCTGCACGGAAAGGAAAGGTTCGTAAAAGCCAAAGGTGACTCAGGAGAGAGGCCTGGAATGCGCCTTCCCCACCCAGGATAGCTTCTCAGTGTGCACGGCGTCTCTGTAAACCGGCAACAAAGAGGAAACAGTGTCAGCCGGGGCCTTGCAGGCGCCCCCGGCCCCTCCTCTCGGCTCAGCAGCCTTGAACTGTCTTTAAATTGGCAACAGAGAGTAACAATCCAATCCGAAGGGGAAACAGTGTCCATCTGGGTCCCACCCTCCTCGCGGGGGAGGCCAGGCCAGCCCCAGGCAGCGGCCAGGGCACGCCGAGGCGCCAAGTGCCCCGGGGAAACAGGCGGGAAGAGAAGCCAGGACGGTGTGGGAGGCGGGGGCTGCAGCCCTGGCCAGGCTGCCACTCGGGCCCTAGTGACGGGGGACGCAGAGCCGCGGCTCCGAGAGGCTGGGCCGGGGCAGGGGCAGGGGCCGCCCAGGGTGGTGGGGCCCACGGCCCAGCTCGGAGGCTGGAGGCTGCGGGGCCGCAGGCAGCAGGCAGGGCAGAGCCACGGAAGGCAAGCGGCTCGCGTTCAAGGTCGAGGCCCTCCGCACCGGCGTTAGGAGGAAGCAGCTTGAGGCTGCGTGGAGGTTCTGGTTTCCACCCGGTGGGCTGACAAAGTCTCACTGACCGCAGCCCGGGGTGGCCTGGAGCAAGTCCTCCAGCTGCCAGGTGCTGCGCAGACGGGCTCCTGGAGTCCCCAGCCGGCCTGCCCGCTGCCCGTTCAGAGATGAGGAGACCCGGTTATAGAGCCGGGAGGGGCCAGCGTTCCCGGTCAGGTGAGCCCCACCCAGCGCTAGGGGCTGCGCGCGCGCTCACCCCCTCAGCCACCCCTTCCCCTCTGACCTCGTCCTCTCTTCCCCCAGGGGCCCAGATCATCGATCTGATGATGCTGGTCATCGACGTGACCAAGGGCATGCAGACGCAGTCGGCCGAGTGCCTCGTGATCGGGCAGATCGCCTGCCAGAAGCTGGTCGTGGTGCTGAACAAGACCGACCTCCTGCCCGAAGGGAAGAGACAGGCGGCAATCGACAGGATGACCAAGAAGATGCAGAAGACCCTGGAGAACACCAAGTAGGTTTGCCGCTGAGGGGCTCCGGGGCAGAGGCCGCGGTGCTGGTGCCAGGGGACGCGGAGCCAGAGCTGAGGCCTCCTGACGTGAGCGGCTGGTGGCTCCGTCAGCGCCCCGTGCAGGGACCCAGGCCGCCTGCGCCCTCCTGGCCCGCCGCTGCGGGCGTGACCTGGGGAGCGGGCAGAGCCGGGCACCGGCCCACGAGGGAGGGTCCAGGGGTCACATGGCCTGAAGGAGCCCTAAGCCCCCCGCCGCCCCGAGACCCTGTGGGTGAGGACCCAGCCCTGCCTGCTCACTGTCTGCTCAGCTGAGACCTGGCTATTGGAAGGGGGGCGGGTCTGGGTGATGGCTGGACGTGACCGTCACAGAGGCTTACGGAGTTGGACGGACAGATGGACAGGTGGATGGAGGGGTGATGGACAAAGGCTGGATCACAGGGCCCTCTGGAGTATTTCATGCCAAGGGGTTTACGATTCTGTCCTGGAAGTAGGGAGTCATTGACTGTGCAGGGGAGTGCCTGAGAGGGGCAGGGTTCCGGAGACGGCGGAGAGCCCAGGGAGAGGGCCTGAGCAGGGGCCGACGGCCTTGTCCCACGCCGGCTGCTGGTCTTCAGGGTCCGGGGGCAGGAGGGGTGGGGGACCGTGGGGCAGAAAGCCCCCTGGGTGCTCGGCGGCCACAGAGGCGGAAGCAGAAGACGCCCACGGGGCACGGGTGTCCACGCGCCCGGCTGTGTCCTCGGCCGCCCTCGCGGCCAGCGCCTTCTGGTCAGGATGGACCCGCGGCCGCCGCCTGCCCCGCAGCCCCCGACCCCGTCGAGCCTCAACCCCTGCTCCTCCCGCCTGAGGGCGCACCCAGTGGAGGTGGTTTTGTCTCCCCGTCACAAAGATGGACATGCTCTCCCCGCTACGACGCTCTTCTCGGCTCTAACACCTGCAGCTCTCACTCAGAGTTCTCCGGGTGCTTAAATTAAAGCTTCAGCCCCGAGAATGGGCCAAATGTGTCATAAAAGATTCCCCAGCGCTGCCTTTTGTTAGCAAAATTCATCAATCCGATAAAATCGACACATTTAGATGAGTGTTGCATAAGAATTCAGACCGTGTTATTCCCAGCGGAAGTGGATGTGAGACTGTAAAAAGGAAGATAAAAAGTTATATCTTCTTTCTAGTGAGTTATTTGATCTCCCTGCCGTTCTATTTACTTGTCAGAAAGGGGAGACCAGGTCCTTGGGACTCCTGTACAGCATCCGCATCATTTGCTATAAACAAGACCTTCTGGGAAGTGCTTAGGATGCTGCTAAGGGTCAATTAATACCAACCATTTAGATTAGGTAAATTTAAGGAACATTCTCACGTACACCTTTAAATTACCCTTCCTATTTTAATTTATCGGGTGAAGGTCAGTCACAGCCTTTATCGCACGTGCAGCGGAGACTGGCCTCTGGAGGGCCGCTGACACCTCGGCTCTCCTCACGCAGCGCCTGGGGGTGGAGAGGCCCGGGTGCGCCCGCCAGGGCAGCCGTCTCGCAGGAAGATCTGAGCGGTCACCTCCACGCAGCTGAGAGCCCCCTTCCGTCCTTGTCAGTGGCCGTAGGGCTTCCCTGCTGGCTCCGCTGGTGAAGAGCCCGCCTGCAGTGCGGAAGACCTGCGTTCGATCCCCGGGTTGGGAAGATCCCCTGGAGAAGGGAACGGCTGCCCACTCCAGTATTCTGGCCTGGAGTGTCCCATGGACTAGTCCACGGGGTCACAAAGAGTCGGACACGACCGAGCGACTTCCACTTTCGCTTTTCCTTTCCTTAGGGTCCCTTGTTAAGTAGATCCTTCGTAACAGCTGCTTCAAACGTGAAGCAACTTTCAGTCTAGAGAGGAGAAATCTGGAAAGCCAACCTACGTAAGTGTCAAAACCTAGACAGCAGCAAAACCACGGTGCTTTATTTTTCCTCTCCAAAGAGTAACTGAAAGAAACTTTGGAAAATAGAAGTTGTTAAAGAAAGTGAAGCCCCCAAAAGATTTCTCAGAGCAGCGGCTGCTCGTGTGGTTCGTCCCGTTCCTTGTTCTAACCGCGCCCTGCCTCCCTCGGCGCTGCGGCGCGTGTCAGCCTCGCAGCCCGTCTTCCTCGGGGCTTGGGCCGTGTTTTGCGTGTCCGTTCCTCTCGTGATGGACGCGCGGTGCCTCCTCTTGGCTGTGGGCAGGGCGCTGCCAGGACCGTGGGGCGTGAGCCTGGGGTGGGCCGCGGCGCGCGTGGCGATGCGCCCTCCCGGCGGCTCTCTGGCGGCCCCTGCGCCGCCTCCCGCGCGCGGCGCGCGGCTCCGGGCTCTGCAGCCGTCCTGGGAGGCGCGGCGTGGCGCCTCGCTGTGGTCTTGGCTTGCCTCCCCGGTGGCTGCCGTGGAGACTCGTGTGTGCCGGCTGCTGTCTGTCTCCTCTGGAGAAATGGCCCTCAGATCCTTGGCCCGTTTTTTCATCAGGTGTTTTGTTCTTGAGCTGGAGGAGCTCTTTACATGTTCTGAAGGCTAAGCCCACGCCAGGCTTGTAAATGTTTCCTTCCATTCTGTAGGCTGTCTTTTACTTACTTGCTAGTATTTCTCGATGCACAAGTTTTTAATTTTGATGAAATCCAATTTCTTTCTCGCGTTTTCTTTTTTGCCTGTGCTTCTGGTGTCACATCCATGAAATTGATGCCACAGTCGATGTCACGAAGACTTTCCAACCTTCTTTTGCCTGAGAACTTTATTGTGTTAGCTCTTAAGTACAGGTCTTCCCTCCGTTGTCGGTTATCTTTTCTGTATGGGCTACATTAGAGGCTCGCCTCCATTCCTTTGCAGATGTCCAGGGTTCCCGGCAGCATACGTCCCCCTTTTGTGCTTTTATGTGTGGGCTCCAGAGGCCCCTGTCTGTCCCGCCCAGCACTGCCCCGCCTCAGTCCCCGCCCCTTTGTGGAAAGCTTGCCTCCGGAAGCTAAGCCCTCCACCTTTCTGCTGCTCTTTCAAGATTGTTTTGACTTTGGGGTCTCCTCGCAATTCCCATCTGATTTTGAGGATCTCCTTTTCCATTTCAGCACAGAATGGTGGTTGGAATTGTAATAGGGACTGTATTGAATCTGCATCGTTTTAGGTAGAATGGACACCTTAACAGGAGTAAGTCTCCAGTTCATTGACACGAACGTCTTTCTCTTTATTTGGATCTTTACAAATGTCTTGTATCCAAGTTTTGTTGTTTTTGGTGTACAAGCCTTTCCTGTCCTTGGTTAGCTTTATTCCTAAATAGTTCATTCTTTTAGATGCTGTTATAAATGGAAGTGCTGTCTTAATTTCCACTTCAGATTGTTTTGGCTAGTATATAGAAACACAGGTGATTTTTGTGTGTTGACCTCGTACCGTGCAACCTTGCTGAATTCAGTTCTCCCCCTTTAAGCACACAGCTGTGGTCCTGAGGTATTTACCTTCCTGACTTGTGCTTCTGTTACTTAACATTTTATGGACCAGTTCTTCATGTGACTGTGACTCTGTTGCTGACCCTCGGGAATGGCTTAAGTTTCCTTTCTTGTAAATAAATAATCCTTGATGAACCCTCTGACCGGCATTCAGCTGCATCCGTACTTTCAGTTTTTTCTCTTAAGAGAGTACCGGGTCACAGGGCAGGAGCCCTTCCGAGCTCTTTGCGCATCTCTGGGCGCTCTGACGTTTCTCACAGGCGAACTCTAGTGTCTAATTTAAACATAGATTTGAAAACTCTAAGGTAGAATGTTGCTTCACTCTTGTTATAATGCTTGTTATAATGCTGTGTGGTTCTTTAATTACTGGGGAGACTGAGCGCCTCTTCTTACGCATGTAACTGCTGCGTTTTGGGTTTAACTTGAGCCTGTATGTTTTGTCTGCTTGCCTCTTGCGATTTTAATGCTTACTTTTTGATTTTCAAGAGTGCTTAATATCAATAAGGATGCCATTAATTAACCCTTTGCCTGTCACATTTCCTATAAGTAACTCCTTAGCATTTGTTGTCTTTCCGTTTTTTTTTTAACATGCAGAAGTGTCTAATTTTTATGTAGTCAAGCTCTTTGATTATTTTTCTTTGTGATTTGTCTCTGAAAGCATTTAAATCTGCTCTTGCATAAGCATTTCCCAGTGTTAACAGAAATAAAAATGGAAGGCAACAGTGTACCTGTGTCTCCCCACCGCACCGAGTCTCAGTGCTTCCCCCAGGCCCTGCCTGTCTCCCCCACGCGTGGGGTCGGCGGTGGCTGTTCTGCACACCGACGCCAGGCTCCAGTCTCGGCTGTCCTGCTTCTCCACTGAGGTTGCCGCCTGACAGCATCCTGGGGACTCTTTCTCCCAGACCTGCTCTGGTTCCCTCCTGTTTCCGTTCTAACCAAGCTGTCTGCTTACAGCGCCCCTTCCCTCGGCCTGGGGGGCGCCAAGCCCCTGGACCGGCGGCCCCGCAGGGCGCGTGCTGCACCCCCGCTCGCAGCTGGCGTGGTCTCCGGCACGGACTTCTCTCCTGGCCCCCGTGGAGCGCGAGCGGATAGGTCTGGCCTCCGCGTGTTTACCGTCAGGGAGCCTTGGATGTGGGGTCCGGGCGACCGGGGGCTCCGTGACGAGCTGCCACGTGTGGGGCACCTGCCGTGCGCTCGGCCCTGGGCTGCGGCTTCCCCTCGCGGCCAGCTGTTCACAGTCACCCCCGGCTCTGTGTCTGGCTTGACCTGTGAGCAAAGTAAGGAATCCTAAGTACCGCTCGTATCTTTTAATACCGTTGCCCTGCCTTTTGCGGATCCAAACCTGAAGCTCAGATTCCCTCTGCGTGCATCTTTTATGTTCAGCACACACACACGCACACACAGACGCCGTGTGCGTGACTTTAGCTGATCTGAGGTGGGTCTTGTGTGCTGACGAGGGTCAGCCTGCATGCACAGTCAGCAGCTCTGGGCCCGGCTCCCCTGTGAGGAGCCAGCAGCCAGGACACGCGGGGCGCTCAGCAGACCAGCAGGCAGGTCCTCGGGAGCCTGGGAAAAGGCCAGACGCCAGCCCAACACGCTGTTGCATTGTTGCAGTGCGCTGCCCAAAGGGTCTGGATGAATAATAATTGAATTTCCGAAAGCTGTATGGTCAATCGCTGGAATTCTCAGCGCCTGCCTTCCCCTTCTCTGCGGCCCCGGGCCCGGGGCTGGCGGAGCGCGGGCCGAGGTGCGCATGGGACAGGCCCCCGCCCCGCTTCGGGCTGAGAGCCAGGCCCGCGCCCTGCTTCAGGCTAAGAGCCGGGCCTGCGCCCTGCTTTGGGCTGAGAGCCCGCTTCCCCAGGAGCCGCCAAATAGGAGAAATGACGCCGTTTCCCTGTGAAGGGGCTCCGAGGGGCGCAGACACGCTGCCGTTCGCAGTGGCCGCCCGGCTGCTGGTTTCCACTCTGACCGAGTCGAGTGCTTGAGGCTCCTGCAGGGGCGAGGAGGGCGCGTGGGAACCAGGCAGGCTGCAGCGCCGTGGGGTCCCCTTGCCGAGGGGCTCGTGCTGAGCTCTGGCTGTTTCTCCTGGCGGAACCTTCCGGAGACGGCCTCGGGCCTCTGTTGATGTGCAGGGTTCTGATCATGTTTCCAGCGCTTTTATGGAGAGCCTCTGTGAGAGGCGTCACTCCACACTTGGCTGGTTTCTTGGTTTGTAGAGCCTTTGACATGCACCTCGGGAACGTGCCCAAATCAAGGCTCCTCCGCCGGCATGTTGTCTCAGTGTCGTCTGTAACAGCGCAGACTCTGAAATGCCCTGGGTGAGCCCCGCGCGTGGGGCCCGCGTGTGCATCCCGGGCCCCGCGGTGACGCAGCTGGGAAGGGCCGGGGCGGCCCGGGCCGCGAGCCCGAGCTCTGGAGGCGCCGCCCGCAGCCTGCTGCCGCTGACGGCGGGGTTCGGGGCAGGCTCGCCCGCCTGCTGAGCCGCTCCTTCACGTCTGTCAGGAGGTGACGCTTGCGTCCTCGTTGTCTGGGGATTCAGTGAGCGCGTCCGTGTCGTGCTCTTGGCTTAGTCAAGTGAGGCTTGCCGTCGTTGTTAGTTTCCAACCGGAGAGTCTAATATACTGGCAAACAAACTAGAAGGAAATGAAATTGTGACTCACGGAACCAAAATATGAAAACGTAGTTCCTTGGCAATGCACGGGAAGACCGAGGTGGGAAGATGGGGTTGCAGTGATGAATCCCGCCACAGTGACGGGGTTGCACGTGGAAGGTTCTCTCTTCTCTGTGTTTTGTGCTCGCTTTCCAGTGGAAACTGTCAGTGTCTCCTCCATGGGAGCCTCTGCTAAAGTGGCAGGGCTCGGAGGCCGGAGGCTCTGGAGTGGCCTGCAGGTGCCGGCGTGTCCTGCGTCCCTGCAGGAGGCTGGGCAGCGTCCGGTGGTCTTCCCCAGGGGTCTTGACTCAGGGACAGGGCCTGGGCCTCACTGCCTCCCTCAGGAGGGCTCCGCGAGGAGCTTAAACCCAGGGCCCCTCTAACGTTTGTGGCTCTGCACGAGATGCTCCTTCGGGCCTCCGCATGGGGTCACCGGGCGGGAGCGTGACGGCCACCCTGCTGTCCCTCCGGCAGGGTGGGTACAGTGGCCTCTGTTGCGCTTGGTCCCCGGTGGCCCCAGATGCGCTCGGTGACCCCGGTGGGCCTGACTCTGTTCCAGGTTCCGGGGCGCACCTGTCATACCCGTTGCGGCCAAGCCTGGGGGACCAGACGCCCCTGAAACGGAGGCTCCGCAGGGCATCCCGGAGCTCATCGAGGTACGTCAGCTGCATCCACGCGGGGCTCTGCCTCCCTGCCCTTCCTCACGGGGTTAAACCTGAGCAGAACCGGGGTCTCCACCTGCAGCACAGGGCCCCCCCTGCAGGGCCGGGACAGCGTCCCGTCAGGGTGCCTCTGGGAGGGAGGTTGGTTCTCACGTTCCGGGAGCCGCACTGAGCTCTTATCATAGGTGACCGTGAACATCCGCGGTCACATGATTATTAACGAACCTTGGGAGGCTTCAGGTTCTGATCCACGTTTTGGCAGGAAGGAGCCTGGGGCTCAGAGGGCTAAGTGGCTTGCCCAAGCTCGTACACAGAGCACGCAGCGCACGCAGAGCGCACAGCGCACGCAGAGCAGGGGGCGGAGCTGGGCACAGACCTCGGGCGGCCGGCGGGGTTGGCTCCGGGTCCACTCGCCCCGCGTCTGCAGACCTGGGTCAGGCGTGACCACGCGTGCAGCCTCTGTTTCTGTGATTATATAAGGCAGACTTTGCTGACTTAGCAAACCTGTTTCTGGGTGGAGCTTTGGTGACGTTTTCGTCTCCAGCTCCGGAGCGCACTGGTCTGGGCCGCTGGGGTGGTGGCTTCTGCTGCGGACACGCCCGTGTGTTCCTGTCAGAGGCCTCCGGGCTGGGCCTGCTCACACGCTCTGGGCTTTTTCCATAAGCGTCGTCACCACAAGACCAGGACTCTGGACCGTTCAGTGCCAGACAGCTCTTGACAGTGTCTTCTCTGGTGAGGTCAGGGAGGGGCATAGAAAGAGTCAGGCGGTCTCCAGGAGGGCAGAGGTGTCCGCCCTGCCCTCGGTGTGTGGCACAAGCCTGTCTTTCCAGCTCCTGACATCCCAGATCTCCATCCCGACGAGGGACCCCTCGGGGCCGTTCCTCATGTCCGTGGACCACTGCTTCTCCATCAGAGGCCAGGGCACCGTGATGACGGGGACCATCCTCTCGGGCTCTGTCAGCCTCGGCGACAGCGTGGAGATCCCGGCCCTCAAGGTCAGTCTGGCCTCACCCCCGCTTCCTCTGGGCCCCTCTCGAGCGGCCCGGAGGGGCCAGCCCCGTGCGCCCCCGCTGCCGGGTCATGCTGCCCCGTCTCCCCTCTGTCCGTCCCGCCCGCGGCCTGGAACCAGCGCTCACCTCGGTGCTCAGAGCAGCACCGCCGACGAGCCTTGCGGGCGGGAGTTCTCGGTGAAGGCGGGAGGCCCCCGGGGCGCCTGGGCCAGCAGCACGGGCCCTGAGTGAAGCGCCAGGCAGAGCCCCTCCGCTTTCTGCAAGCCCCCGAGTCTGGGCGGCAAGGACGTGTGGGCACTCATTCCCGAGTCGCTTGTGCTTCGCCGCAGGGATTTCACGTTAAACGCAAGCAGAACCGCGGCTGCTCAGGGCAGGACAGTCTGGGGACACCCGGACGATGGCGTCACCGCAGGCGCCGCATCCCCCTGGAGACCTGGGGTGGCAGCAGGGGGTCCTCGCCGCCCCTCCTCCTGGTCCCTTCCGGCCCAGTGCCCAGTGGCCCTGGTCCCTCCCCTTGGGGGCTTTGTTTCCTGGAAAGGAAACACGGATAGGCCGCTCGTCCTCTTGTCCGTGGGGAACACAGGCGACTGAGAACCTGCATGGCCCCCCGGCATTCCGGGCCCAGGGAGTGTCTGTGGTCCTCATAGGAGGCGAGGGGAGGGCAGTGGCGTGTCCGAGGACGCATCTCGGCTGGGTCCAGGGCCAGGGATGCGGCCCCTGGGGCTTCTGTGGGCCCGGAGGCTCATCTGCAGGGCAGGCCTGGGCGCCCACGGGATTTGCTGTGCTGGATTTCAGACTTGCCCGGGACTGTGACCTTTGAGCTTCCACGTTCTCCGTGTGCCTGCGCGTGAGAGCCGATGGCTTGGCCAGTTTCACCATCAACACAGGGAGGCGTCTTGCCCGGAACAGAGCACCCCAGGCCACTCGGGCCTGGTCTGGGGGCCTAGATGGCGAGCCGCGAGCTGGTGATGTCGAGAGGGGAGTTTGGAGCTCGTTAGAGTCAAGGCTGTAACGGGTGGGGATCTGGATACTGGGAGGGGTGACGGCGTTTTGCACGTGAGCTTGCGTGGCGTTCGGGGCCAGAGGGTGGGCGGGCGCCGGTGGCGTGTGCCCCAGCAAGCACTAAGCTCTCCAGCACCTCCAGGAGAGAGGCGAGGCTCTCACCCTGGCAGGGCGGGCCCTCCACTGATGACAAGCGTCCTGTGACCCGCCGTGGCCCCAGGAGTGGGTAGGGATTTCAGATGACAGGCCTGAGGTCAGGAAGCTCTTCCCGCCGCCGGGGCCTCGGGCTGGCCCTTCCTGTGGCCTTGCAGACGGCTCACCGTCCGGGCTGCTGGTGGGAGACGCAGGCCTCGGGGCTCTGCAGGGGGGTCGGTGCTCGCTGACGGCTAGCTCCGCTCTCCCGCTCCTCCCCGTGACCCCATCTGACCCGGAGGAAGGCTTTGACCGAGGAGACAGTAGTTGAAGCCACTTGGCCAGCACCAAAGCCCAGCTCTGGGCACTGTGCCCGCCTCCCTGGGAGCCCCCGCTCAGCATCATGTGCCCGGGGCGCTGGGGCCCTACAGGGCCGGCTCCGAACTGGACGGCTCTGCCCCGAGGCCACAACATGCCCGTCAGACTTCCTTAACCGCCTCGGACGCCTCTGACCGGCTGAACTCCCTGGGCGGCGCGGCCCAGCCCCTGCAGATAAACAGCCCCGTCCCCTCCCGGCGGCCTGCAGCCCGCCAGACCCTGGCCCGGCCCTGCCGGCGTGTCCGCCCCCAGCTGGGGCTCGTTAGCTGAGGGGGCGTGAGGAGAACCAGGAGCACACGGCTGACACCCCAGGCCCCTCCGCTCTGGCCCCCGGGAGCTTTCCAGGCGCGGCCGGGGGCCCCCAGGAAGGCGCGGCCTTGGGGGCTCAGCTGGTGCCGTGCCCGCTGGCGACCCACCATCAGGGCTGGGTCACAGGGCCCGTCGGAGATGCAGGCCGTGAGGAAGGGAACAGGGACCCGGGTCAGGCCACAGGCAGGGCCCGCCGCCCTCTGCTCCACCGCCGTCACAGCCCAGACCCCGAGGGCCCCGTCCCTGACCGGGCGGGGGATGGAGGAGAGCGCCCCGCGCCGGGAGGCCGCCTTGCCGTTCGGCACTGCCGTCGCGGGGATCCGTGTGGGTCCCCGTGCAGGGAATGTGGGTCCTCTCCTGGTTGTGCAGGGACAGGACGTCTCGCGGGCCCCTGAGGTAGGGTGCACGTCCAAGCCCGAGGGTCCGCTGAGAGCCACGTCGGTGTGATGAGGAACGGACGTCCCCGGGGGGTGTGGACACCTGTTCCGTGTTGAGGCTTTAGAGGAAGTTCAGATCTCGATAGCGTACTCCTCCAGATGGAGGCTGCGTGCCGGCGGGCTCGCCTCTCACTCAAACCCCTTGGAGGAGACACCGTCTGAGACAGGACCAGCGGCGTCTCCCCTGCCCTTGCCTCTGCTGGAAAGCTGACCCCCGGGGTGAGGCACGGCCCGGACTCCGGGAGGTCGTGGTCCTCCCCCACCACCTCTGCCGCGCCTGCTTCTGGCCGGCCTCACTGCGCCCTCCCTGCCCGCAAGGGTCTCTCCTGGAAGCTCCTGGCCGCGCCCCGGGCGGCTGGCCACGCCCCCCCCCCCACGTCTCTTCTGTGGGTCCCACTGCACGGATCTCCTCGAGGGCAGAGACTGTCGGCCCAGCTCCGCGCGCTCAGCACCCGACCCAGGGCCCAGCCCAGAGCAGGCTCCAGAAACCATTTAGTGAGCGAAGCAGCGGGAGAAAGCCAGAGAGTGAACAAGCAGCTTCTTTGTAGGCTTTTGATGCAGTTGCCGACCTCAAAGGGCCGTGTAGATGCTGCTCCCCAGGCCCGGGGGCAGGACTGGAGCGGGAGGCGGCCTCCCGGCGCCCCCCAGCCAGCAGGCCCAGGACTGATGGTGAGCCAGGCGCCCGGGGCTGTGCCCCGGCTGAGCCCTCTGCCTCAGTGCCCAGCTCCTCCTCAGCCGTTTCCTGGTACCGAAGGCTTGCCTGGGAGGGAGCGGTGCCAGGCCGGCAGGGCCACTCACCCAGCCCCCCCGCCCCGCCCCCGGCCCGGGCCGGCCCCTTGGGGAGACGCGGCCGCCCTGGGCCGTGCTCCCTCCTGCCTGCTGTCCTCGGCCGCTGCCGTGACCTTCTTGGTTTTATTTTCCTCATTAAAGGAAAGTTGAGTGTTTCCCGAGTGTGCGTAGAGCCAGTGTACCGCTTTCACTGAATATCTATCATTCTTTTAAGAAATAAAACAATAATAAAAACACCATAAACATTGCTTTAATTGTGCACAGGCTTCACCTTGTAATAATCCTGGGGCAGTGGTGAGTGAGATGTGTCCCTGAAGTAAAGGCACTTGCCTGCTTTTGTTTGAAGTTTTGCTCAAATGCTTTATTGTATAACCTGCTCTTATTTTAAAAATGCCAGCCATTGTAGGTTTTGTGTGTGTGTCTGCTCTTCAGCCGTCCCCGCTCGTCAGGCTCGTGTGTCCGCCGGACGAGCCCCAGGCTGTGCTTGCTCAGCCCTTTCTTCATCCCTGGGGCCGCAGGCTGCCGCGGGCCCCCTTCCCAGCCCCGGGGTCAGCCTTTCCACAGGGAGCCCACTGCTTCCCCAGGGAGCACCGGGCGCAGAGGCCAGGGCCTGGGGCTGGGCCTGTCTCTTATACACATCTGAGATGCTTCTGGGCCGCGGTAAATCAGAGTCAAGCCAGCCCTGGTGGACTGAGCCAGCTGCAGTTAGGTCCTTGCTTGCTGTTAGTGACCCTCGTGTGTGAGGACACGCGCGGGGGTGTGTAGGTTAGGACGTGTCCAGTGGGTTATTGCATCTGCCCGCCCGCACGCCCTCCCATCTCCTCCCGCCCGCGCGCCCTCCCCTGTCCTCCCGCGCGCGCGCCCTCCCCTGTCCTCCCGCCCAGGCGCCCTCTCCTCCTGCCCGGGTGCCCTCTCCTCTCCTCCCGCCCGGGCGCCCTCCCCTCTCCTCCCGCCCGCGCGCCCTCCCCTCTCCTGCCCTCCCCTCTCCTGCCCGAGCACCGGGGTGGCACTGTGGTCCTCGTGACAAGGCAGATTCCCGGAGGGCAGGTGACAGGTTCCCGCGTGAGGGGGCGGGGGCGGGCCTGGGTGCTGAGCTGGGAACACGCTTGCAGTGGCCCTGCTGAGAGGCAGCTTAGTGAAGGTGACGGCCTGAGGGGGGGAGGGGCGTTTGAGCTGATGCTCGAAGATGGGACGAGTCTGACGGGCAGGGAGGCAGTGGGAGCAGGCCTCGGGGTGCTGCGGCTTCAGCCTGTTGAAGACGGTGGTCCCTGTAACGAGCAGGAGGTTCTGAAGGCTGCGGAGGAGAGCGTGGGTGTGTGCGTGCAGAGGGGCAGGCCCCAGGGACAGGCTGGGGGGCTGCCGTGTGGCCCAGCAGGTTGGGGCACCGGGGTCCAGCAGGCGGCAGCACAGTGGGCCTCAGAGCGGCTTGGGAGGCGGCATTCCCAAGCCCGGGGCTGGACTGATGGGGCCAGGAGCAAGGGCGGGCGCGTCCAGCTCGGCTCCCAGGCCTCTGGCTTGAGGAGCAGGTGGGCTGGTGCGGCCATTGTGGAGGGGGAGCCGGAAGTCTGGGGTGGGGGCAGAAGCGGCGGGGTGCATGTGCTGGATTTTAGTAAGTTTGGGGTCTTTGGGGGCATCCAGTTGGAGGGGCAGTCTCGAGGCTGAAGCTCGGGTGTGTGGGAAAGCATGAATCTGTACACTGTTGGCGTGTCCAGCGCAGGCTGGAGGCCTCTGGAGAGGAAGGACAGCTGTGCTCCCGAGGTTTCCTTCCTGATGCCTGGAGGCCCCCGGCCCTCCTCCTGGCCGTGGCGTGGGAGCCGTCCAGCTCTGCAAGGTGAGGTCTGAGAGGCCCCATGCTGGCACGTCGGGAAGAAGGGAGGGTCCTCCCGGGGCTGTTTACACTCTCCAGGATGACAGGCCCCCGGGCCGGCCTCGGGCGGAGCTGCCCCGGCCTGCCCGATGCCCGGGCCGGTCTGCAGAGCGTCCGGCCCCGGGGAGAGCCGCTGTGCCCCCAGCCCCCGAGACGCTGCCGCCGCCAGAAACAAGCAGGGTGACTGGGCGGAAGGTCAGGAGTTTAAGAGCTTGTTTTATTCGAGACGAGGCTAAGAGACAGGAGGGAGTGCGCGGGCTTATATGTGGATCCTGGTATTTGCTTTGAGCTGCGGCGAGTGGTCGGGCAGGGAGGGAGGCTGCCCGCCAGGGAACGCTGCCAAGCAGAGCTCCGCTAATGCGATCCAGACGCGGCCCATCTCCCGCCTAATGCAGTCCTTGCGGCAGGAAGGGCCCGGCACGGCCGCTTAACCCTTCAGGAGCCGCGGTCAGACCACTCGCAGCCCCGGGCCCCACCCGCCCGTCATGGGAGCCCCCCCGCCCCCGTCGGGGTGCTGGGGCATCTCTGGTCACTCGACTGCCGGACGCACCCTTCAGGAAACTGACCGGGGCGAGCACATGGGGGACGTTTGCTCAGGAACAAGTGGCCACACGGTCCACAGGAGGGGTGACTGGCCCAGAATCTCAGGGCTGGTAGGAGGTGGAGCGCAGTGGGACCTCGTCCCCAGGTGCAGCTCTGTGCGGGCTAGGGACCCTCTGCCTGGTCAGCATCCCCGGTCACAGCTGTGTGCAGGCCCCGGAACCCTATGCCTGGTCAGCATCCCCGGTCACAGCTCTATGCGGGGCTGGGACCCTCTGCCTGGTCAACGTCCCCAGTCACAGCTGTGTGCAGGGCCCAGGACCCTCTGCCTGGTCAACGTCCCTAGTTACAGCTCTGTGCGGGGCCGGGACCCTCTGCCTGGTCAGCGTCCCCGGTCACAGCTGTGTGCGGGGCCCAGGACCCTCTGCCTGGTCAGCGTCCCCGGTCACAGCTGTGTGTGGGCCCCGGGACCCTCTGCCTGGTCAGCATCCCCGGTCACAGCTGTGTGCGGGCCCCGGGACCCTCTGCCTGGTCAGCGTCTCCCGGTTGCCATGAGGGCCGCTGACCTTGCTTCCTGGGAGGGCCGGCCACCACATCTGTTCCCCTCCCTCTCCCAGGGCAGCAGCCCCGGAGCGCAGGGTGCCCACGCGTGAGCATCCCCGACAGGGTGACGTCACGTGGGTGGAGGGACCGCGCTGGGACCGCCAGGCCTGCGAGGGCATGGGTGCCCGCCGGTCTGCGCTGGGCCCTCAGCACATTCTGTGGGTGAAGGGGTCGCACGCGTGTATGCGTGCTTCCAGCCGTGTGGGAAAGCGTGTGCGCGTGCACGTGTTTGTGTGTAAGCTGGTCAGGAGAGACCTGAGACGCGGCTTGGGGCCCTGCGTCGTGGGTCCGTCTTGGAGGGAGAGCGCAATCAGGGCGCAGAGAGGCTTCCATGTTCTCGTCGCGGTGCTTGGCGTTCAGACCTTCCCAGCAAGCTGGTACTCGTGTCTCTCGTGTGGCTTTTAAGGAAGACAGGCCAGACTCGGCGGAGGAGCGGCCTCTCTCGTGCGCGTCCGTCTCCCCTCCTCCGTCAGCCCCAGGCCCTCACCTGCGGGCAGGCGGGCGGCCCGGCCCCGACCCTGCTGCGGGGAGGCGGGCGGCCCCAGGGAGGCGGCCGCACGTGCTGGGCCCCGTGCCCGGCGTCCTGCCGCCTCCTATGCGAGCCGGAGCAGGCAGCCCGGCCTGGGTCTGACTTGGCCTGCGGGCCCGAACGGATTTCCGAAGGGCCTGCCTCGTGAATTTGACCGTCTCCCGGAGGGGGAGCCCCCACAGGGTCCTGTGCTGCCCACTGACCCTCACTGTCCGCCGCCCAGGGGCCGCTGGAGGAGACGGTCTGACCTGGTGAAGCGCTGCCACCAGCGGCCGGAAGTGCTGGCCTGCCCGCGTCGGGACCGGCGTGCCCGCGTCCGGGTCAGACGTGCCCGCGACCAGACCTGCATGCCCGCATCAGATCAGGCACGCCCACGACGGGACCTGCGTGCCCGCGTCGGGTCAGGCGTGCCCGCGACTGGACCTGCGTGCCCACGTTGGGTCAGGTGTGCCCGCGTCGGGTCCGGCATGCCCGCGTCAGGTCAGACATGCCTGCGTCTGCACCTGTGTGCCCACGCCAGGTCAGGCGCACCTGCGTCCGGACCGGTGTGCCCGCGCTCCAGCCCCTTCCCGGCCGCAGCCGCGGGTCACGGGAGCTGCGAGTGCTTTTGAAGTACAGCCTGGATGTTTGGCTTGACCGTGTCTGTTTGCTTAAGCATCTCCCTTGCCAGTTCATTCGGACCTTCTCTTTCTTTTAAAAACATGCCGCTTGCCAAAGGTTATTTTGGATCTGTTTTTGTTTATCAGGTGAATTGTTCCAGCACGATTGGAAGCAGACACGCGCCTGAGCCACTCTCGGCCGCATGCACGCGCGCACGCACACACGCGCACAGGCTCCGTGTGCACCCCGCAGGCCTGGGAACATACACGGCACACTGGGGGTCTGGGGGCTGTGAGCGGGAGAAGCTGGGCGCTGACCTCGGGAGAGTCAGCCAGGGGAGTGTGGTGGAGCTCTGGGCCCGAGCGGGGCTCCTGGCCAGGTGAGCTGCTTCCTGCCCCAGCGCCTGTGGCGAATTTCTTCCGCAGACGCACTGTGCGCACGCGGGGCTGCTCAGGAAGCCCTTCCTGCTCCGAGGGGCGCTGTGCCCAAGGGGTAGGGGTTGCTTACCTGAGACAGGGCCCCACGCGGAGGAGCAGCCTGGCGTGGCGCTGGGTCTGCCCGGGATGTCGGGGCCCCTCCGTGTCTGGACTCCGCTCTGCTCTGTGTGACGTGGCCTTGGGCCCGCTCCGGCTCCCGGGAGCCCCTCGAGCTGTGCTCAGTCCTCAATTCCAGTGACGCCACGTGGTCCCCAGGCCTGGGGTGCCGTCTGAGGCTGGCCCCGGGCACGGTTGCAGGGCCGGGGCTGGGGTCCCCGACATGGTGGCCGTGTGGTATGGCTACCCCCCAGCCCCGGCCTGCAGAAACCCACTTCCTCCCCCAGCCGGGGACCAACGGAGGGAGGTCCAGCTGGGGGTTTGGAGACAGCTTCCTTCCTCCCCAGATGGGAGCGGGGAGACTCACGTCTTAACGTTTTCTTCAGATTTAAGAAAAATGCTCATCAATAAAAATTTGAAGTTTCTGAACGGGATGTGGAGGTGACCTCCAGTCCCACCTGGGCCCTTTGTGGGCACCCTCAGCCAGCTCGAGGGCGTGCAGACACGGGAGACGGCATGGTGCACATGTTTGGCTGCGTGTTCTCCCACACACACAACCTGTGCGCGGGTCCTTTTCAACATGGAGAGAGAGCCTGTGCAGTTACGAAGCTGACTGTACAGCACAAAAGTAATTATGTCTTTATCTGAGTTTGGGAATCTTTCTAGAGTGTATTTTCTCAGTTCTTCCCAGAGCACTGCATATAATTTCCCCTGCACGCGATGACTCAGCTCATTTCCTTGAACCAGTGGCCGTCGCGGGGTTGGCGTTGACATGTGTGGTCTCTTTGCTTCTCTGAAGGGGCCCCTGCTAGCCTGTCCAGCGGGAGGGGGTTCACTGTGCAGGCCTCGCGGCTGCCTGCAGAGGCCAGGTGTGAGAGAGGGTCCAGGCGGGCTTCTGGGCACTCCTGGGGTCGCCTCATGGGGGGGAACCCTCCCATCTGCCTTCACCCCAAGAGCAAGGGAACACTGAGAGGTGTTCTCAGGGGAGGAGTGGGGAGCAGTCAGACGGGGGCAGGGTGGGTGAGGCAAGCTGGCTGGTCCCGCGGGGGTGCCGTTCCCAGCAAGCGACGCCCTGGATGTGGGCGGGTGGGGCCGGGAGATGGGTCCCCGTGGTGTGGGGCCGTGGTTCCCGAGACATCTGGGCAGACAGCATGGTGCTCCGACACCCAGAACAGGAGCCGAGTCCAGAGGCCTCCTGGACGGCAGGTCCCTGGAGCCGAGGGCAGGGTGAGGTCATTTGAGGAGTTTAAAGAGGAGGCCTTGCTTTCTGCAGAACCGGGGGGCATGCTGTGTGTGTGTGAGACACCTCTCCACGCCCGCCCCCTTGCTGTGGGCACCGCCCGGGTTCTCCGGCCCCTCTCACGCCGTCCCCAAGCCTGTGTTGAGCTTCGGCGCCTCACCTGTGCCTCTGTGCACTTCCTCGTAGTTTAGCCAACACCTTTACGTTTGTCGAGTTGAAGAGGGAGCGGGGTAATTTCCTGAGCCCGAGAGTGTGCTCGGCCAGCTGCACGCTTCCGGGCTGGGACGCAGACGCGTGCGCTCGGCGGTGGCCTCTGTGCTCTGTCCCAGGCCCGGTGGCGCTCACACGCCCGTGCTCCCGCTCCACCTGCGTCCTCCGCGGTGTGCCCTCGCCGGCGAGGGTGGCGTCCGTCCTGGGCCCACTCCGCCTGCGCCCTCCACGGTGTGCCCTCGCCGGTGGGGGTGGCGCTCATACGCCCGTCTCCCGCTCCGCCTGCGTCCTCCGTGGCGCTCACACGCCCGTGCTCCCGCTCCGCCTGCGTCCTCCGTGGCGCGCCCTCGCCGGTGAGGGTGGCGTCCGTCCTGGGCCCACTCCGCCTGCGCCCTCCACGGTGTGCCCTCGCCGGTGGGGGTGGCGCTCACGCGCCCGTGCTCCCGCTCCGCCTGCGTCCTCCGCGGCACGCCCTCGCCGGTGGGGGTGGCGTCCGTCCTGGGCCCGCCCGGCGTGTGCGCTTCCGTCAGGACTCTGCTCTCCTGGAGTTCCTCAGCGCGCGTCGCCCTCCAGGGGCTTGTGCCCATCCAGGGGGTCTGTCTGGGGTCCGTCTCCGCCCCCCACACACTGGAAGCTCCCTGAGCAGGCTGGGGGTGAGAGGGGCCGTGAAGGTGCCCCTCCTGGCAGAAGTGTGTGTGTAGACCATCTGGATTCTTCTTTACGCGCGGTCTGTCGCTTCTCACTGTGTGCGTGCTCAGTGTGCATCCGAGTCTCGTGCGCTGGGCTGTAGCGCGGCACCTCCTTGCCCTGCTCTTCAGCCGTCCCCGCTCGTCAGGCTCGTGTGTCCGCCGGACGAGCCCCAGGCTGTGCTTGCTCAGCCCTTTCTTCATCCCTGGGGCCGCAGGCTGCCGCGGGCCCCCTTCCCAGCCCCGGGGTCAGCCTTTCCACAGGGAGCCCACTGCTTCCCCAGGGAGCACCGGGCGCAGAGGCCAGGGCCTGGGGCTGGGCTGTCCCCGCTCCCGGGCCTCTCGCCCACCTGAGCTGGGAGACCGAGTATGCACACAGGCCGTGCGCACGTGTCTGTAATTACAGACACACACGTGTCCGTCCGTCCCTGTCTCCACCCGCCCGTGCAGGTGCAGCCAGACCGACGTGAGCTCAGGGGAGCCCCTTCCTGCAGGGATGCAGGACGCTGCCCTTTTGCGTGCAGGCCGGTCATCTTCTGAAACGACTGCTCAGCCCTTCGCGCATCTCTGCACTCGGTTGTCCATCTTCCGTGGGTCTGAGGTTCCTGTTGATTGAGACTCGTGTCCTTTGTCAGATAACGCGCATTGCGGTGATTCCTCTCAAGCAGCGGCCTGCCTTTTCATTTTCTTGATGATGTCTCTGGAAGGCTTTTAATTCTGAGAACTTCCCTTCATCGATCTTCAAGTACCTGGCTTGTCTTTTTATTTTTTTTGTCTCTAAGAAATCTTTGCGTGCGCCCACCCCACAGTTAGGAACATATTCTGTTTTTCTTCTGGAAGCTTTATAGTTTTAGCTGTATACTCCATGTTCTATGTTCCATCCCAGATTAATCTCCTTGTATGAGATGAAGAAGGGATTGAAGTTTATTATTTTTTTGTATTTTTTTTCATTACCATTGATGGAAAAGATGTGCCGTTCCCATTGAATCGCAGTGGGGTCTATGCAGAAGGAGGCTGGCTGATGCGTCCGGGTCCGTGTGGACCCTGCTCTGTGCTGCGCATCCGTCTGCTCTTATTCTGATCCCCGCCTGCCTTCATTGCTGCAGCTCTTCATTCCAATCCCACAGGAAGGCAATGCCAGAGAACGCTCAAACTACCGCACAATGGCCCTCATCTCACACGCCAGTAAAGTCATGCTCAAAACTCTCCAAGCCAGGCTTCAGCGATACGTGAACTGTGAACTTCCAGGTGTTCAAGCTGGTTTTAGAAAAGGCAGAGGAACCAGAGATCAAATTGCCAACATCCACTGGATCATCAAAAAAGCAAGAGAGTTCCAGAAAAACATCTACTTCTGCTTTATTGACTATGCCAAAGCCTTTGACTCTGTGGATCACAATAAACTGTGGAAAATTCTGAAAGAGATGGGAATACCAGACCACTTGACCTGCCTCTTGAGAAACCTATATGCAGGTGAGGAAGCAACAGTTAGAACTGGACATGGAACAACAGACTGGTTCCAAATAGGAAAAGGAGTACGTTAAGGCTGTATTTGTTACCCTGCTTGTTTAACTTCTGTGCAGAGTACATCATGAGAAACGCTGGGCTGGAAGAAGCACAAGCTGGAATCAAGATTGCTGGGAGAAATATCAATAATCTCAGATATGCAGATGACGCCACCCTTATGGCAGAAAGTGAAGAGGAACTAAAAAGCCTCTTGATGAAAGTGAAAGTAGAGAGTGAAACAGTTGGCTTAAAGCTCAACATTCAGAAAATGAAGACCATGGCATCTGGTCCCATCACTTCATGGGAAATAGATGGGGAAACAGTGGAAACAGTGTCAGACTTTATTTTTTTAGGCTCCAAAATCACTGCTGATGGTAACTGCAGCCATGAAATTAAAAGACGCTTACTCCTTGGAAGGAAAGTTATGACCAACCTAGATAGCATATTCAAATGCAGAGACATGACTTTGCTGACTAAGGTCCGTCTAGTCAAGGCTATGGTTTTTCCTGTGGTCATGTATGGATGTGAGAGTTGGACTGTGAAGAAAGCTGAGGGCCAAAGAATTGATGCTTTTGAACTGTGGTGTTGGAGAAGACTCTTGAGGGTCCCTTGGACTGCAAGGAGATCCAACCAGTCCATTCTGAAGGAGATCAGCCCTGGGTGTTCATTGGAAGGACTGATGTTGAAGCTGAAACTCCAGTACTTTGGCCACCTCATGCAAAGAGCTGACTCATTGGAAAAGACTCTGATGCTGGGAGGGATTGGGGGCAGGAGGAGAAGGGGACGACAGAGGATGAGATGGCTGGATGGCATCACTGACTCGATGGACGCGAGTCTGAGTGAACTCCGGGAGTTGGTGATGAACAGGGAGCCCTGGCGTGCTGCGATTCGTGGGGTCACAAAGAGTCGGACGTGACTGGGCGACTGAACTGAACAGTGAATTGTGAAGTCAGCTAGTGAGTTTTGAAGTCAGTGAGTCTCTTTGTTCTTTTTAGATTTTTTTCTTTTTTTTGCCTTTCTAGGTTCTCTGCATCCGTGTAAGATTTCAAATCAACTTTTTTTTTTTTTTTAATATGTACTTGAGTTCTGATTGTCATTTGCATGGCCTCCATAGCACACTCTGGAGACACTGGAGGGTTCGTGGATTCCGCGTGCTCCGGTCCATGGGCGGGCAGACCTCTCCTCTGCTTTGGGTCTTCATTTTCTCTCAGCAATGTCTTGTGTTCAGTGCGAAGTCTTGGAGTGTTTTAATAAATCTATCGCCAAGTGTTTTATCTGACACTGTTTAAACAGTGCTTTGAAATTTTCTGTTTGCTGTTAGAGTGGAGAGATAAAATCGGATTCTGTATGTTCACCCTGTATCCTGCCATCTTGCTAAAGTCGACTCTCTGAATCTGGTGCTTGTTTTGTGGAATCCTTACAACTTTCTTTGTAAACAGCCATGTTTCCTGGAAACACATATGAGTGTTTCCTATCTTTTTTGCCTTACTTTTTTTCCTGCCTCAAAGTAGCAAGAGATAGGAGAAGGCTGCTCCATGCCCACAGCTGCACCCTGCCCAGACCCAGGCCCCTGTGGGCAGGCGATGCCAGTGCCCCCAGGCGCACTCAGGTGGAGAGACCCCCGGGGCCGGGCTGGCGGCCTCGGCCAGGTTGCCCGTTGGGCATCCTCCCCTCCAGAGCCCGTGCTGTGCCCCAGAGCTGACCCACCAGGACCTGGCATCTGAAGGGCTGGTGGGGAGAGCCACGTCGCCCCGAAATTTCGTCCTCGTCAGGGGAGCTTGGAAGGCGGGTGAGCTGCGTCACGAGTGCGCCCTGGACACAGCTGACGGCGGGTCAGCCCTCTCCTCCGCACGGAGCGGGTGTGGCTTTTGCCGCACCCGGACCGAGCCTGGCCCGGCCCTGCTCTGAAGCGCAGGTCTGTCTGAGGAGGGACCCCGGGGGCTTGAGGACCGTCCCTTAAAGACCAACAGCCACTTGGCGTCACCCAGTGGAGGAGGGAAGGGCTTCCCGGGCGGCAGCGTGTGTGGACGCGGGGGAGCAGGGAGCGGCCGGGGCTGCGCTCGGACGCGCGGCCTTCCATCTGCGTGGTCACCGTTACAGAGCAGAGACGCAGACGGCCCCCCATCACGTGCAGCTGCCATGCTGACCGAGGGCCTCTTGTGTGCCCCCAGGCCTGCGCTGCGCCCCCAGCGGGCACGTCCCGTGGGCCGGCCGGGCGGGGGCATCGTGTGGCTGCAGAGTGCGCCTGTGGCCCCACACGGGCACGTGCCTGATCGGGGGGGTTTCGTTCGGGTGTCCAGACTGGAGTGAAGTGAAGGGGGCCGGTTCCAGGAGCCGCTCCTCGGGGTCCGGGCGCCCCGAGACGCGTCCTGCCCGGCGCTGGCCCTTGGTGCCGCCAGACGCAGGCCGCTGCCCACTGCCCGAGCCGCGCTGACCCCCAGGCTGCCCTCGGGGCCAGGCAGCAGAGGAAGCGAGCTCAAGCCTGTCACCTGGTTGTGGTTTTCGTAATTTCTGATTCGGCATTTAGATCAGTCTGTTTCTGGTCAAGGAAACGCATCCACATCTCATAACAGGAAACCCTTCTGTGATCTTTACTTCAAGGCATTTTTCTCTCTCTCTCTGCTTCCCCCATCGTTTTTTTCTCTTTTGGCAAAAATACAGGCCTAATATGATGTGCATCTTATTAAAAGTTCAGCATAATTTATTGCCATTGGTTTGTTTACAAAGTCAACAATCCCCAACTGCACAACGTGGCCTTCCTACAGGCCCTGCTCTTGTTAGACGTTCTTGGCTTTTCCCTGGGGCTAGGGCTGGGGTGGGGGGCGTGAAGGGGTCCTGTGGCTCCAGGCTGATTCCTCTCAGGTCGCAGCACTAAGCAGGCGCTGCACGACGCGGCAGCCACCCCCATCAGCGCAGGGGTCCCGGGGTGCGGGCGCCCGGAAACTCTCCCCTCCTCAGCCCAGCACGGGGTGTGTGGGACCCGTGGGGGGAGGGCAGGCCCACAGCAGTGTGTCCAGCGTGGCCCCCAGCCCCCGCACGCGTCTCTCGGGGAGGACGGAAGGCGGGGCTGGGCTGGCCCGGTCCCCAGGGCTGCCAGCCCGGGGCCTCTGGGGACAGGGTCCTGGCAGAGCCTACAGGGGCTGCCCCTCCCAGGCCAGCGCTTCCCCCGTCACTCTGCTGGGGGCGCCCCAAGCCCACCCCGGGACCTGTAGATAGGACCTGGGGACATAGCCCGCAGGGTCCGGCCTCCCGGCTTCCCTGATGGGGAGGCAGCTCGGCAGAGGCCAGAGCAGGGTCCAAGCTGACTGCCCTGGGCCGCCACCGTGGGGCTCCCGGGAGCCGACCGGGTCTCCTCTCTCGGCCTGGTCCCCGAGGCCCGCACGCGTGCACCCGAGCCCCGGGCGCTCGTGAGGCCGCCCCCTGTTTCCCGCACCTGCCGTGCGGCAGCCTCATGCAGAGACCGCCAGAGGCCCAAGCCAGCCTGCAGGAGGGCGTTGCCTAAGGGCCCGGGCGGCGGGGACCTGTGGCCTCTGCCGCCGCCCAGCTGGCCTCGTGCTCTGCGCCACCAGGGAGGTCCTCACCCAGGGCCCCCGAGGCTGGGCGGAGCTCCTGGGAGACCAGAGTGTGCGGTGGGGGCCGGCGGAGCGCTCCCCGCTCACCGTT
The DNA here is from genome assembly GCA_006410635.1 of Cephalophus harveyi. Lineage (NCBI taxonomy): Eukaryota > Metazoa > Chordata > Mammalia > Artiodactyla > Bovidae > Cephalophus > Cephalophus harveyi. The sequence goes on along the minus strand of SJYT01066745.1, from coordinate 173,118 downwards.
GTGGGCAGGGGGCGGGGAGGTCAGGGGGGCGTGGGCTGGCCCGTGAGGCTCGCGAGACTGGGGGGCGGGGGTCTCCGCTCCGGCCTCCCCAGTCCCTTGTTCAGGGTCAGGTCTGACAGCTTCCCAAGGAGGTGGGGCCTGCGGGGCCTCAACCTCTGTCTCCAGGGCTTCCCTTGTGTGAAGAGGCAGAGAGCCTTCCGACCTGGCAGTGGAGGGGCAGCCCTGCGCAGACGGCTCGAGGCCCCGGGTGACCTGCAGTCTCTGCGACCTTTCCTCGCAGATCCCCGGGCTTCCTGCCTCCCGACCCCCCACTCCCCAGGGCCCTCTTCAGGCGTGGGGCGGGGCGTCACGCTCAGACCGCGAGCCTCAGTCCTGGGGACTCTACCTTGGTTGGAAAGAGTGCGTCCTCTAAAGTTGAAGACACCAGCAAAGCGGACTCGCAGCACGCGAGGCCACCGGCCCGGGGCTCCTGGCCTCTCCCCCAGGTGCTGGGCTCAGAGCCGGCGGCTGTCCCCGTTCCCCTGGAGACCCTGGTGCAGGAGCTTCCGGCCGCCCTGCTGATTCCTGAGTGTTCGCTGGCCGTGGGGGTCCAGGAGCTGGGCAGGTGGGCCCGGGGGCAGGAGGGGGTGCGAGGTCCCGAGCGGTGTGCGTGTGGCCCCAGGGAGTCAGCCCCGCACGGAGGCCACACGCTGCCTGTGTGTGTCGAGTGCTCTGAGTCTTGAGAGGCTGCAGTAATGATACAAAGGCCCGGAGATGAACTGTGTGATTACGTTATTCAGTGTCGGACGCTGCAGGAGTGTCCAAGGAGGCTCGACCTGGCCAGGGGTACGCCCCGTCAGGGCCGTGCTGTGACCAGCGCTGTGCCTACCCGGAGCAGCCGAGGACCTGGGGGCCGTGTGCCCAGGCCTGAGACAGGCGTCTACAGAGGGCGGGGCCGGATGCCAGCCCCCGCTCTCCCCGCTCCCACCCCCCGTCGCCCAAGCCCAGGGTCTGCTTTGGGCCACCCTGCATCTCGACCTCGAGCCTCCTCAGGCTGCGGGGACAGGAGCTGGGGGCAGGGGGACCAGGGCCCTGGGTGACGTATGGGGGCTGGGTCATCTCAGGGCCGGCAGGGCCCAGGGCAGGTGGGCTATGTGGAGTGGCCGCTGACCCCGGGCCTGGGTGGCTTCTGACTTCTACGTAAAGAAGACGAATTTTCTCATCGAAGGGGAAAAACTGCCCGATTTTTATCAGGGCAAGTTGGTTAGAGTGTTAGTTAAGTCATTTGTCAAAGCTCATTTAGTTGTCAAAATTAAATCATTTCCCTCCATTTCCTGGCGGATTGGTCATAATGATAACTTTCTTGGCGCGGCATTTATCATCCTGGTCCAAATGGGGGATGGGGTCGGGGCAGGCGGGAAGGTGTCCCCAGGGCGGTATGACTCCCTGGTCCTCCTGTGGCAGGAAGATGCTACTTTAATCGTGCTCAGCTCCTGTTATCACTTACAGCATAGCGTTCACGTAGCTGCAACCGCGGGCCTGGACTAAGCCAGGGCCGTGCCAGTGGCCATGTTCACGAAGCAGGGAGGGGAACGTGGTGGGTTGTCAGCTCCCCCCGCCAGCGAGGCTGACGGCAGAGAGGGTGGCCGTGCTCTCAGCCTTCTGACTGCAGCCGTGCGGTCAAAAAAATCAGCATCCTAAAGTAATGTGAAAAAAACAGTGTGGCTCATAAGAAAAACAGCGTCCTGTGCAGAAAAGAAGAAGAGAAAGGGGTCCAGTGTCTCATTTCTCAGATGCTCCTTGGCTTCTGTAAGGCCCGTCATGCACCTGCTCACAGCCCTCGAGCAGCACCAAGGCCACAGCTGAGGAGGGGAGGTCCCCCCACCCCCCCAGGCCCACCCCAGCCAGGCTCGCTGCTTTTTGCTTTCTCTAAAGTTTCTCAGAGGAAGTTTAGGCATACACACGACTCTGTGTGTGTGAGTGTGTGTCCGCACACACACACATATACGTGTAACGTTCTGTTGATAGTACGCTCAGGACAGTGCTTGCGTTTGGCTCGTCGCTGTAGCCTTCGCGGTGTTTGTTGGCGAGTGTGCTCACACCTGTCTCCCTTCAGCCGCTGGCTGTAGAGCGTGTCGTGTGAAGGCACTGAGTCTTATTCCCCCGCCGCACACCCCTGTTGACAGAGGGTTGCATGGACGGCCGCTTCGGGTGTCCCGATGGACTCGTGGGAGAATGCCCGCGGGTCAGTCCTCCGCGGTGTGACCTCGCTTACAGTTCTGATGCTCAGCGCCTCCCCTGCCTGCAGCAGAGGGCTGTGCGGTGGCACCCTGCGCCTCTCGTGAGACCGCCGGCCCCAGACCTGTCCGCAGCCGCCACGCCCTCCTTGCCAGATCCGCTGAGTGCCACTCCCCGAGCTCACGGGCGAGCTCTCTCTGTGTGTGTACTGGCCCTGCGTGCTTTGCTGCCGGTAAAGTACCGGTGGGCGGTCTCTGCCGTCGCGCCCGTGGCTTTCACGTTCACGGCTGTAGACGCTCCACCGTGGGCGAGTCGCCGTGTCAGGCGCTGCGGCTCCGGGCGCCCCCTGCTCGCACGTTTGCATCGTCCCGAGTCAGCCCCTCCGGACTCTGGTCCGTGCTCCGCCCTTCTCAGGTCGGCCTCCAGCGGGGCGGGCTCAGGCTTTCTCCTAAAGCTGCTTTTTCCTCTTGCCTGTGTCTGCGGTTACTCTTGGACTTTGTCTCCTTACAGCGGCGCGTGGCCCCGGCGCCCTGAAGCACCGCCTGGGTCCTCGGCTTGACTGCCCCGAGCTCTGCCCCGCTGCCCGCCTGCCCTCACGGTGTATCTGCTCTGCAGGTGCGCTGTCCTCTCTCTGGGTCTGGTCCTCTCTCAGCTTCGTCTTAGCGGGCGCTAGGGCTGAGAGCGGCGCCAGCGGCTGAGAGTGGCCTCCGCCTCCTCCCAGCCCCGCGTCTCCGCCTGCCTTTGCTCAGTGTGTTTGTAGCTGTTACTGCATGTTTATCTTTCAGATGAACTTTAATATCATTTTTTCAGTTGCCAAAAAGCAGTTTTGCTATTGTAATTGAAACAGAGCTGCATGTAGGCTCATTCAGAGAGAGCTGGCATCTTCATAGTCTCCAGGCTTCCCGTCTGACGGCGCTGCCTGTCTTTCCATTCACCTGGAGATTCTAAGTTTTCTTCAAATAGACCCTGCGCATTTCTTCAGTTTTTACCTAAGCATTTCATCTTTTTGGTTGCTCTTATCAATTGGATCTTTCCTTTCACGGTAATTTTTAATTTGTCTTTGTACAGAAAGACTGCTCAGTTTTTAATATTAATGAGTAATGCACCACTTTACTGAAACAGACTTCTCTGCAATTTTTATTATTTTTTCCCATGGATTCTCTTGAGTTTTTCAGGTATATAATTCTATCCTTTCCAAACAGGGACAATTCCGTTCTTCGTTTTCAACGCTTAGACCTCCCCTTTCCCTCTTTTGTCTTATTTCATTGCTCACTGGTCCCAGAACAGCGCTGAGGGGCAGGCATCCTCTGTTTACAATTGTAATCAGAATGCACCCAATGTTTTATCCAAAGGAGACCTAGCTTTTGGTATCACATATCTTCCATCTCTGAGAAGCAGATACTCGTTTCCTCTAATTTTTTAAAGTCAAGTTTTAACGTCGGCTATCGTGGGAACCCTGTTCGGCCTCTCTCGGGGTGGTTGGCGCTCTCTGTCTTTGACCTGCTCAGGGCTCTGTCATATCAGCAGTGTTTCTGGTGGTACAGCCCCGGGTGTGCCCTGCCCAGCTGCAGCGTTCAGTTCAGTTCAGTTCAGTCGCTCAGTCGTGTCCGACTCTTTGCGACCCCATGAATCGCAGCACGCCAGGCCTCCCTGTTCATCACCATCTCTCGGAGTTCACTCAGACTCACATCCATTGAGTCAGTGATGCCATCCAGCCATCTCATCCTCGGTCGTCCCCTTCTCCTCCTGCCCCCAATCCCTCCCAGCATCAGAGTCTTTTCCAATGAGTCAACTCTTCGCATGAGGTGGCCAAAGTACTGGAGTTTCAGCTTTAGCATCATTCCTTCCAAAGAAATCCCAGGGTTGAT
>SJYT01066745.1:132695-168657 GCA_006410635.1 Cephalophus harveyi | reverse complement strand
GCTTTGGCTCCATCCCTTCATTCTTTCTGGACTTATTGCTCCACTGATCTCCAGTAGCATATTGGGCACCTAATGACCTGGGGAGTTCCTCTTTTGATATCCTATCATTTTGCCTGTTCATACTGTTCATGGGGTTCTCAAGGCAAGAATACTGAAGTGGCTTGCCATTCCCTTCTCCAGTGGACCACGTTCTGTCAGCCCTCTCCACCATGACCCGCCCGCCTTGGGTTGCCCTGCAGGCATGGCTTGGTTTCATTGAGTTAGACAAGGCTGTGGTCCTAGTGTGATTAGATTGACTAGTTTTCTGTGAGTATGGTTTCAGTATGTCTGCCCTCTGATGCCCTCTTGCACCACCTATCATCTTACTTGGGTTTCTCTTACCTTGGCTGCAGCGTACTCTGCTTTTAATGTCCCAGTGAGCTGCATTTGCCCCTCCGGTCGTCGAGTGCTTATGTTAACAGTCGTGATCACAAGGCCTGGTGTCAGCCTTTGTCACTTCAGCCTTGAGCATCAGAATGCCAGCTTCACGGGAAGGATCTGGAGGCTTTCATTCTCTGTTCTCCCTAAACAGTTTAAATAAGTTGTCTGTTCCTTAGAAGGCTGAAGGTCTCTGAAACCATCGGAACTTTGTGCTTTTGGGGGCTTAGCACTTTGATGACTGTGAACTTTTTTCTCTTGTGTTGGTTTTCTTGATTTTCATCTCTTCCAGGGACAATTTTGGTAAAAGATTTTACTAGAGAATGTTCTACTTCAGTCGTGTCCTCACATCTGTTTGCACTGAGCTTTGCAAGGGAAGCCTTTTAATTCTCCCTCACGCTGTCACTGCCTGGCTCCTGTCTAACATCTTGCGCTTGTGCCTCGCCGCTTTTTAAGGAGCGGCCTTTGCTCGTGCCTGCCAGCTCTGCTGCCCCTTTCCTGGATGAGCGCCGTGGCTGTCCTCTCTGCTGCGCCCCTCTGCCTGCCTGGCCCCCCCCCTCGGGCTCCCTGGCGTGCCCGCCGCTGCGCCCGCGGCTGTGTGGCTCTCAGCCCCGCTCACGTTGCGTTCCTCTCCGTGTTTCGTGTCACTTTCTAGATATTCTGCCACTTCTGTTTTCACCCTTCCTTTGCCCCGAGAGTTGTTTAATGAGAAAATCTTTGTTTCCCAGTTGCGTTTTTTTTTTTTTTCCTGTTCGTTTGGTTCTGCGTTTAGAGTTTTTACTGCATCATTGGGGGAGGACATGGCCTGTGTCATGCTGACTGTTTGGAGTTTATTGAGTTTTTCTTCGTGGCCTAATACATGATTTTGTACATGTTCCAGGGGCTCTTAAAAAGAAGACTTATCTGTTACCACGCTTGAGATAAACGGCCCCCGTGCGTCGCGTGTGTGGGTGTCGGTGCAAGCTGACGGCTCCCCCTGCCCCGGGCCGCTCTGGCGTGCTCGCCCTGTGCACTGCTGGAGGCTCGCTGGGGCGGTGCCCTTTCTCCTCTACTCCCGACACTTTGCGGTCCGCTGTGGTCTCTGACCCTTCATGACTCACCTCTTCCCGTGGATTAAGACCTTCCTGAATCACCAATGGCCCTTGGGCTCATTTCAGCTTTTTCTGCCCAGAATTCAAGCTTGTTGGACTTCAGCTTGGCAGGTCAGGCCTCTTGTTAGGGCAGTAATCTTGATCTTTTTTTTACTTCTAATGTCTCTGAGACATTTTGTTTTAGTGAACTGAAGTTGCTCAGTCGTGTCCGACTCTTTGCGACCCCATGGACTGTAGCCTATCAGGCTCCTCTGTCCATGGGATTTTCCAGGCAAGAATACTGGAGTGGGTTGCCATTTCCTTCTCCAGGGATCTTCCCCACCCAGGGATCGAACCCAAGTCTCCCGCATTGGAGGCAGACGCTTTTACTGTCTGAGCCACCGGGGAAGCCAGGATATTGTTTTTTAGAGGCGATTCTTATTTGCAGTACAACACACCACAGCCCTGAAACATCAAAACGAGCATCTAAGTCCCTTGGAGCTCTTTGGACTGAGTTTCCCTGTGAAGTGGGTAGTTTTTTTCAACCAAAACGTTATGTGCTGTTTACTGTGCAAGTTATATCGCTGACTGGCACGCTGCCATCCTTTTCAAGACATTTCTTCCTCTGACTTTGACAGAGGTCCAAGCAGGTCCAGGCAGGTGAGTTTCCAGAGCTGCCCAACTGGCCGTGTGTGGGCTGTGGTCACCCCTGCCCGGGGCTCTCCACGCCACACCCCGTGTCCCTTCTGCTCATCACTTGCAGCTGCCGTCACACCATCGATGAAAGCCCAGGTCAGCCTGTGTGAAATGATTTTTGGCTTTCTGGATGAGCTGTGGCAAGGAGGGTAACCTAGTAACCAGGTTCACTCTTATACTTAATTGGAAGCAGACCGCGGCGGGCTCGGGGGTCAAGCAAACAGCCTCCTCGGCAGCGCCCCCCGCCCCGCCTGTCCTCTGAGCGGGAGGGCCGCCTGCCGGGGCGGGGGCTGCTCACCCGAGGGCCGCCCTCTGGACACTGCTTCCGGCTCCTCGTGACTGTCAGAAACAGCAGATGGAGCCAGAGACTTGGGGAAAAAGGCCACCCGGTTCCAGGCCCTCACCTCCTGGGGCCACGACCTCGGTGCTGAGCGTGGGGCGGGCTTGGCTCCTCGGTGGGGGCCGCGGAGGTGCGGGGCCCGCCGCAGACTGCCCCGGGGGTGGACTGTCTCAGGCCGTCGTGGGGAGGAGGGACTCGGGGGCCTGCTGGAGGGAGGAGCTCCGAGGACTTGGAGCCGGGGCCCCCGCAGCCCAGGGTGGTCCTGGGGGGGCGGCTCTGTCCGCGCTCCCGGCTCTGTTCCTCTGGGGCCTGCGTCCGGACGACTGGACAACCCGGCTGCCTGGTCTGCTTGGGGGCAGTCGGCACACCCAGCCCTGGGCTCCTGGACGAGCCTGCGGCCCAAGCTCGCCCCGCGTGGGAGCGGCCCAGCCTCACCCGCTGCCGCCGTGGGCTCGGCCTCCCCTGCCTGCAGGCCGCGCCGGCCCCGCGTGGGAGTGGCCCAGCCTCACCCGCTGCCCGCCGTGGGCTCGACCTCCTCTGCCTGCGGCCTGAGTTCGCCCTGCTGCCACCGTGGGCTCGGCCTCCTCTGCCTGCGGCCCGAGTTCGCCCCGCTGCTGCCGTGGGCACGCCAGGGCGGGCTCGGCCTCCCCTGCCTGCGGGCCGCGCCGGCCCCACTCCGTCTGGGGGACGCTGACGACGGCTGCAGATGCGCCTGCCCGGTCTGGTCCCAGCGCTGCCCTGCGCATCCCTCGGTCCCTCTTGGCGGTTGTGCTGTGGGTGAGGGGAGCGGGCTGGGGAGAGAGCCTTCCAGCAGCGAGCAGAGGGTCTCTGCACGGGCAGAGAAGCGTGACTAGAGAAGCTGAGCCCTCAGCAGTGAGCTCAGGCCTTTGCCTTCGGCCCAGAGCTGGCCTCGGGAGAAAGGGCTGCAAGCCAGCCTCCAGCCCGGCTCTGCCTCTGGGCGTCCGATGGGCAGGGCCCTGCCCACTGGGGCTGCAGGGGCCCGGCCGCCTGGCCTGTCCGGGCTGGGAGCTCAGGCCTTCTGGGGCCAGGTCCACCCCACGGTGCGAGCCCCCATCTGGACGTCCGGGGTGCAGGGAGACATGAGCAGGGGGCAGACACACCCACCGAGCTCCTGGCGTGTGCTCAGCTGGGCTTCCCACCCGCTGACCCTCTGAAGGACCCTCCAGGGCTGCTGCTCTGAGCCCCACTGTGCAGACAGAGGGCAGTGTCCACGCATCTCACAGCGCTGGCGTCAGAGCCCGTGGGGCGGCTCCTCCCAGCACCCGCTGTGCCCCTGGGTGGCAGCTCTGTCCTCTCTAGCTGGGAAGGGCAGTGTTGGGGGCCTCCCATGCGCCCGCTCGGCAGCTGGACCGGGCTGGCTGGCCGTGTGCTGCCGGGAGCTCCGGGTGGAGCGTGGTCGTCCCCGTGATGGAGGGGGTGAGGGCCTTGCAGGGAAGACAAGGTTTGGGTGTTTCCCAGGGGTCCGGGTCCATCCAGGGACAGGTGGGCATGAGTGGTGGGTACGTAAAGGGCGAGAACCTGGCCAGAGGCCCAGGGCTGCCCAGCGCGGGGCCTGCAGGCGAGTCCTTGCGGGTAAGAGCCCCGGGAGGCCCCACAGCTGGCTCAGGCAGGAAGGCTGGGCAGGAAGTCGAGGGTCAGAACCCTCCTGGTGGGGGGTGGGCAGGGGACTGCCGCTCTGAGAGCTCACTGGGGCCTGGCAGGTGAGGCCCCTTCCCCAGTTTCCAGACGGGGAACAGGTGCAAGGAAGCACCTCGGGGATTCATTCGCGCGTGGAGTTTTAGCTGCGACAGACCGTGGGTCCTGCCCTCAGCCCTGTGACTGGGCTGCGAAGGTCCGAGCAGGCAGTGGGCACTCGTGGCCCCAGTGGCCAAGGCGGCGGGGGGAGGCGGGGGCCGCGGTGGTCCCGCCAGCCCAGCGCCCTCCTGCGGGGCTGCTGCTCCTGGAGGCCCCCCGGGGGGCGCGCGCGGCTCCGCTGGGAGGCCCGTGCCAGCCCCTGCGCTCTGGGTCCCAGCCCTCTCGTCCGAATGTAACGTGCCCGGGCCAGGGGAAGGAGACACGTTTATGGAAGGAAACGGAAGCAGCCGCTCAGCGCGGCCGCGAAGGGCCCACGGCGGCGCCTGCAGCTTGAGGAGCGCGCCGCACCCTCCGATGCCCCGAGGCCGTGCCCTCTTCAGACCGGCCGACGAGCCTCTCGGCAAGGGCTGCAGACAGGACCCCTGAGCGCTGCGCTGAGTGAGGCCAGGAGAAGGCCGCAGGGTGTCCTGTGTTTGCCCTTCTCTCCCTGGTGCGTGTGCAGCCGTGGGAAAGCACGCTCCGTGGGAAGAAGCCCGCTCAGGAAAGTTTTCAGATTTTCTCGAGACGTCTGGTAAGGAAACAAACTACACGGCAACGTGAACTAACTGGAAAATAAATGAACAAAGGTCATTTACAGCACAGGAGAGGGCCCTCGAAAAAATGTGAAAACTTAGACATTGGATTCAGACCACAGTCCCATGAAAGAGCGGTGATGTGCGGCGGAGAGGGGTGAACCCCGCAGCTCCTCTCCCTGAGGGCCGCTTCCTTCACTGGCGCGTAGCTGTCTTTGCAGGAATCTGATCCCTGCCATTTGCAGAAGTGGGCAGTGTTTCGCACGTGCGGCATGTGACGGGTTGTGCCTCCGCGAGGCCCGGGGCTCCCTTCTTGGTTGCCCCTGGCCCCTCCCCTGCCTTGGTGAAGCCACTTCCCTGCAAAGCAAGAGTCTGGGGGGTGGTCGGTGAGGAGAGGGCCTGGGAAAGGCGGGGACCCAGGGCTTCTTGAGGAGGGGCAGCCTTTAGCTCAGAGCCGTGGCCCACCGCCTTCAGGACACAAGGCCTCCGGTGTGCGGATGGAGCCTGTGCACCCCCCATGCCCGGAGCTTGGCAGGGCCCCCTCCTGGCCTGTACCCCCTGGAGAGGGTCCGGAGGGGACGCTGATCTGCCCTCCGCTGCGGCTGCTCCCCTGCATCAGCTGCTCTGCCCTCCCCCAGCTGTTGGAGATGCTCTGGGAAATCCTTCAAACTCCCACTGGCCCAGAGCCTGGCCAGGTCCACGCGGGGGCCGGTCCTCCTGCTCAGCCCTGCTTCTCGTGCAAAGCTCCCTGGCTGCTCCGTCTTGGGGTCCCAGCCCCCGGATGGTGCACTGGCCACCGTCAGGTTCGTGCGTGGCCATCAGCCCCCGGGGGCTGCGTGGCGGATGCGCAGAGCGTCTGCCGCAGCTGCTTGGGCGTGGCGGCCGGGAGGCCTGTGTCGGGAAGGTTCTACGAGGGGCCTTGCCGCGGCGGGAAGGAGGCCGCTCAGCGGCAGCTGCAGGCTGAGCGTCTTCTGCGCCTCCTCCCTTCTGGCTTCGCCCCCGCAGCCCTGGGCACCGCTGTGATGCCCGGTTACTCTGCCGCCGCTGCCACGCGCGGAGGCGGGAGACGGACCCTGCTGCCCACATGTGCCCTGCACCCGGAACAGGGGAGCCTTTGTTCGGCTGAGCGCCCATCGGGAGCGTGCCAGCATTCCCAAGGACCGGCCCGTGCCCTCCAGGAAGGACAGGGCCGTCCTTGCTTGTTGAAAACTGGAACATCAGCTAATGAGGAGCCGTTGATTGACGGGTAGGTCCCGTCCCAGGACAGCTCGCCGCGGTGGGCCTCGCTGCTCCCCGAGGTGCAGTGGCGGCCGGGCGGGAGACTGCAGCTCCCCTCCTCCTGCCCTCGGGACGTGGCTGGGTGCCAGGCCTGGGGGGTCAGGTCTTTTTTTCCCTCCTCACCGTTTAGCTGTGTCATCGTCTGAAGAGCAGTCAGAGGCGGCTTCAGCTCACCGTGGCTCTTGGGGACACCTGCAGAGAGTCAGCTCCTCGGGAAGGCGGCCTGGCCTGGGGACTCGGGCGGTCCTGGTTGAACTCAGGTTCGGTCCTGGCACGTGGCCTCGTGGGTCCGGCTCCTGCCTGTGCCCATCTCTGGCCGCTGCAGGCAGTCCACTAACGCTCGGGGACCAGGCGCCCCACGGGGTCCGAGTGAGCCGCTGCCGCCTCCCTGCTGTGGGCTGGGGTGGCGGCGGCCACGCGGGTGCCTCTTGGCGCTCGGGTGGACCATCGGCGCACCCCCACCCCACCCGTGCCGGGCCTTCCCGGCGCGCCTGCGCTCACACCGGCTGCGGGCCCGGGGATCCACGTCCAGACACACTCAGGAGGCAGCCGGTCGCAGGGCAGGCAAGGCTACCAGCTCCAGCTGCTGTGGCCTCTGCATCATGCGTTCAGAAGACAGGACGTGCCTGGGAGGCCGGAGGGAGCCGGGGGCGGCGAGGCTGCAGCCACTCCCGCTGGGCAGAGGCCTGCAGCCCCCGCAGCGTTGGCACGGGAGGCTGAGGGTCCGCCTCTGGAGGCCCCACCCTTCCAATGCAGGTATGCGGATTTGATCCCAGGTTGGGGAACTAAAATCCCACATGCTACAGGGCAACTAAGGCCATGCACCGTGACAAAGATTCCACACACCACATCTGAGACCCAGCGCAGCCACAGAAGGAAACAGCGCCCAGGCCGCGGGTCACCCGGCCTGCCGGCCCCTGGCCCGCCCGGCCCGCTCCTGCCCTGCACAGGCCACAGGGCTGGGGCCGTGACTTGGACGCACTTCTCCAAATCTTTTCTTCTTTCCTGTTGAACGTGTTTTCTCCTGATCATAAAAGCAGTGTGTATAGCTAGTGGGAAAAATACAGGAGAGAGTAACGGGGAAATTGACCGTAATTCTATCTATCGCTTTGTATGAAGTCCCTCTAATTCACTTTCCTGCGTTACAGGCTACATATTTGTATATGGCGCACATCACCCTGTTTAATTTTTACCTAATATGTCAGTATTGCTGGTGCATGGAGCACCAGTTTCACAGATGTGTCCCGTGTCTTAAGCACTTAGCTTGTTTCTATATTGTTTCTTACTATTGTCCTTGCGTTATTTTCTTTCTTAAATTTTCCTGAAGCACTTTGTGTGATGCCAGTGATGCCTGAGGCGTGCCGTTTCCGCAGCGCCTCACAGTGCCGGGAGGTGCACAGCCCTTTCTGAGCACCCTCCGCGCGGTGTCTGGCACAGGGTCTGGCTGCTTCTGTTCTTCTGTTGACTGTTTATTGGCTGTGCTGGGTCTCAGCTGTGACATGTGGAATCCTTGTTACGGTGCATGTGGGATCTTAGTTCCCCAACCAGGGATCAAACTCGCACACCCTGTGTTGGAAGGCAGACTCTTAACCACTGGACCACCAGGGAGGCCCCAAGGCCGCTTGTCTGTGAATCCATGCTTTGAAGAACGGGGTTATGTATTGCCTTTTTCAATTATAGTGGAAATGCGTACTTGTAGAGAGCTTCACACACTGTTCCCTAAAGCTAAAAGTCAAGTTCCCTAAGATTCTGCTCCCAGAGAGAACCAGTGGTAAGGGCATGTGCACACCTGTTTGATGTCTGTGTGTACACACGCACACACACACTCAGACACACGTACACACAGGCACACACACAGACGCACACACAAACACTCACACAGACACATGTACACACAGGCACACACCCACTCACACATACACATACACATAGGCACACACACACTCACAGACGCGCACACACACACACAGACACACGTACACACAGGCACACACACACAGACGCACGTACACACAGGCACACACACTCACATAGATGCATGTACATAGGCGCACACACACACACGATGCACGTACACACAGGCACACACATAGGCACACACACTCAGACACGCACACAGGTGTGCACACACAGGCGCACACACACACAGACGCACGTACACACAGGCACACACACACACAGGTACACATAGACACATGGATGCATGCACAAGCACACACACAGGCACACACACTCACACAGATGCGCACACACACACACGTACACACAGGCACACACACACACAGGCACACAAACAGATGCACGTACACACAGACACACACAGACGCACGTACACACAGGCGCACACACACAGACGCACGTACACACAGGTGCACACACACACACAGATGCATGTACACACAGGCACACTCACACAGACGCACGTACACACAGGCACACACACACACAGGCACACACACACACAGACGCACATACACACAGGCACACACACAGACGCACGTACACACAGGCACACACACAGGCATACGCACGTACACACAGGCACACACACAGGTACACACAGGTGCGCACACACACTCACACAGATGCACGTACACACAGGCACACACACGCACACTCACAGACGCACACACACACACAGATGTACACACAGGCACACACACACAGAGACATGTATGCACAGACACACACTCACACAGACACATGTACACACAAGCTACACACAGGTATACACAGGCACACACACACATTTACACCCACACAAATACCTACAGGCGTACACGCACAGGCATACACACAGGCGCAGACACTGACACCGATGTGCGTACACACAGGCACACACACACAGATGCGCACACACACAGGTGTGCACACAGTCGCACACACACACAGACACGTACACACAGGCACACACACAGACACACGTATACACAGGCACACACACACACAGGTACACAGACACATGGTTGCACGCACAAGCACACACACACAGGCACACACAGACGTGCACACACAGGTGTGCACACAGGCACACACACACACAGACACGTACACACAGGCACATACACAGATGCATGTATACACAGGCACACACACACACAGGTACACATAGACACATGCATGCACGCACAAGCACACACACACAGGCACACACGCGGGCAGGCCCTCGGGAGTAAAGGCCCCTGGCTGTGGCCGTGCCCTGTGACGCGCTGGGTCCGGTCCACAGGAGGCAGGCACGGCACTGTCACGCCCCCAGGACGGGCTCCCCAGCTGCCCTGGGGCCCTGGCCGCGCACGGCCCTCCGTGAGCGCCTCCTCAGAGCTGGTCCCGGCTTCCTGGACCGGTTGGCCCGTGAGCGGAGTCATGTGGTCCCGGGGGCCAGAGGCCCCCGCGCGGGGGATGATTCGCGCCTGGGCCGCCCGGAGCTGGGTGCAGAGGAGCGGGGGCCAGCGGCGCCCCAGCCTCCGCGGCCGGCCGGCCTCCCTCAGCGCACCCTGCCATCACTCTCCCTGCGTGACACTCGACAGCGGGGAGTTGGCCGGCTTGTTTCATCTCTTCTTGAGGAAAAGTGGAATTTATAATCCCAGCCCCGACCTTCCCTGTAACTCATGTGCTCATCCTGCTCCCTGGTTTGATGTATGGCACCGCTGTTTCATTAAACAACATACAGGAATAATTAGTTCGGCAACGATGCCTCAGAACAAAAGCCCTTGATTTAGTTGGACTTTATAAGTTGCTCTCTTTTGATGTGCAGGAGCACATCTGGGGTCTCAAAGAGAGCAGAAAGGAAAATAGGCGACGTCTAGTCAGGCTGGGGCTCCGGGTTTCCCGAGCACAGCCAGTAACCCTTTGGTCCCGGGCCCCAGCGGCCGCCTGCGCCCTGCAGACCTGGCAGGTCCCGCGCTCCGCGCCCGGCGGCCTGACCTTGCTGCAGCCCCACCTCCTGCGTGCAGACCCTCCTGTTCCTTCCCTCACTCCGCGAGCGAGCGCTGAGTGTCAGGGCCCATGGTGTGCGGCGCCCTCGAGTGCTCCGGGGGCCGCGGTGAGCAAGGCCTCAGCCCCGTTTGTCCTGCCCTTGGGTTCTGTCCCCGTGGGCTGCCCGGGGGTCTTCCAACCTCCCTAGCCAGCAGGTGAGGCTGCAGCCTTGCCCGACCCCAGGGCCCCGCAGGCCCCGTGCTCACGAACCCCCGCGCCCCGCCCCCCGCGTGCCCCTCTTCCACATGAGCTGCCCCCTCCTCCAGGCCCCCGCAAACAAGTCCCTGCCAGCTGGGCACCGTGGCTTCTCCCTCAAGCCCTGGTGGCCTTGCCGCCCCGGGAGAGCCCTTGGCGCGCGGTGCCCGGGAGGGAGTGGCAGTCAGTGCCGGAAGTGCTGGGGGGGGCTTATGTCCTGGTGTCTGGGCCCCTCGTACCCCGCAGAGGGCTGGGCATACAACGGGCTCCGCGCGCAGGGGTCTGGTCTGTGCGCCGCCTGGTCCAGCCGTCCGCGTGCGTGGGGACCCCCGCTGCCCAGGACCTCGCGAGCCGGGGCAGCCAGGGGCCTTGCCGCTCCGGCCGTGGTGGCGCCGTCCCTGCAGAGGCGTTTTGGACCAAATCCATGCAGATTCTGTTCCAGCTGCTTTCGGAGCCATGGGGGCAGATTAAGCGGCTCTCTCTCTGGCTTTCAGTTTCTAGGGAGCCAGGTCTGGGACAGGCAGACGGCAGGTTCCCTGAGCCCCCGTCAGGCGCCCTTCACCTCTTGCCGCTCCAGCCGTGCCCCCCTGCCCTCTCACCCAGGACACAGAAGGATGCACCTGCTCTCAGCAAGGCCTAGTGGGAGCGCCAGGGCCGCCCTGCCTCCCCGGCTGGACGGGGGCCGGGACCGCCCGGCGCGCGGCAGAGTGGCTGGCATTGCTGCCTCAGCAGGCCGTCTGGCCCCTGCCTGTGGGCCACAGACCCCCGGGGCCCGCCCTGCCAGTGCCTGCACAGCCCCCGACTCTCGCCTGGCCTGGGAGAGGCGGCATTCATCCCCACTTCACAGATGAAAGCACCGAGGCCGGAGCGGGGACGTGCCGCACCCCACCCCACGTCCTGGCCAGGCTCTGAGCCTCGGCCTGCCTGCGTCAAAGCTGCTCGCTCCGCTGCTCAAGGCGAGTCTCCTGGGCTGACCTCACACCTTTCCCACCTCGGTGACACGTTTCCACACTCGGGGCCCGTCAGCCCGCTGCCCGGGCGCCCGGTCCCGACCCGTCCACGACCCCTGCCCCGTGGCTCCAGCTTCTGACCCTCGAGGCCGCAGCGTCTGCCAGCGGGAAGGGGCCGCTGACCGTGCCGGCTGCATCGCCGGGGACAGCAGGCTTCAGGAGGCTCTCCTGTAATCTCTCTATCCACACGGCCCTCATTTTAATTTGCAAAATTGAACCCAGATCGAGAGCAGTAAAGCCAGAGGACGGTAAATATTCATGCCTCAGTGAGCGAGGGTGGCTCCATTGCCGTCGTGAGATTGGGAGAATTACCTTGGGGATTATGTATATTCATGGGCCGATTTTTATTTGTGATATAACATGACTCCCGTTGGCCTGTGTGTTACCCGGTCTACCCCAAACAGACTTTGTGCAAAGCTCCCACCCTTAAGCTCCTGGAAGTCCTCTCGAGTGGATCAACCTCTCCCCGCTTCCTAGGAGACGGGCCGGAATAGTAATCGCCCCGCACCCAGCCGAGGGCAGCCGCGCATCCTTCTGTGTCCGCTCCGCAGGGCGAGGTGCGGTTCTCGCGTCCAGGCCACAGACGAGGAGGCGCGTTCGGTTCCCACAGCCGTCTCCCCCGCCCCCTGCCCCGGGCTGCAGGACCAGGCCTGGCCTGTGCTGTGTGCCCCGAGTGGGGAAGTGCTCACAGGTGACCACCCAGGGAGGCGGGGCAACGGCGGCCTGCCCGCGGGGCATCCAGCTCGGTTGGCACAGCCGCTCGGGCGCACCCGTGGGGGGTCGGGCGTAGCCGGGCCTGGGCAAGTTGTCTGGCTGCCGCAGGGCTCTCCCGGCGGCTCAGAGCCAGGCAGAGCCAGCCGGCCACTGCCCACCGCCTGCTCTCAGACGTAAAGCTTTTCGTGCTACGACGGCAGAGCTGAGCAGCTGCAACGGAGCCCGGGGGGCCTGGGAGCCTGAGGTGGTGGCCGTCTGGCCTTCTTCTGAGACGTTTGCAGCCCCTGGTCCTTCAGCTTCAGGGGACACAGGCCCTGGAGCCCCGTGTCAGGCTCAGCCCTGGCCCTCACGTCCTCTTGCGAATTCATCGTCACAGCGACCCCAGTGAAGCTAGGGTATACGTCTCCTTTCTGCTGATGACACAGTATTAATAGTAACCGTGTTCATCTTTACTAAACATGGCTCATCTTTACTGAACAGTTCCCAGTTTTTGATGCCAAGTGAATGCCTCCGCACGGATTACCTCCGCACGGTGGGGTAATCCCCACCACTGCCCGGGGAGGCAGGTGCATTTTCCATCTGAGGAAGCGGAGAGGGGCTGTGTGCCCAGCGTCAGGGGCTGGCTCGAGGGAGCTGGCCGGGAGGTCTGGCCGCAGAGCCTGCACCGCCGGGACCCTTGCCCTCAAGTGCAAGTTCATGTAGCAGCTTTACCTCCAGTGCTGTGCCAGCCTCCTCCTGCGGGATCCCGTGTCCTCCGGGAGGCCTGGCCCAGAGCTTCCCCAGCAGGGTCTGCGTCCCAGCCCACCACTGCTGTCGGGGGCCCCGTCTGCCCCCTCTCCCCGGGGGTCGCGGTGAGACCGACGACTCCTCGGGCCTGTGTGAGGGCTGAGTGGGCTGGTGTAGGTGAGCTTGTTGGAACACTGCCCAGGGTATACAGTAGGTGGTCCCTGAATGGCAGCAGTGGCAGGGGGAGGTGATGAGGTCCCCAGGCGTCTGAGCTGCCCATTGGTTAGCACATCAGCAGAGGGTCTGCAGATCACGAGCTGCGGTCCAGAGGCCGGAGTGGACCTTGGCCGCTGGTCTGGAGCCGCGGAGAGCCGCGCTGGGCCCCCGAGGCCGCCGGCGTGGAGGCGGCTGGGGTCCACCTGCCACCGCCGCGATCACCGCCTCACCTGCACTGGGCCTCTCGTGCGTCCCGGCTCCCCTACGCCCAGCCGGCCCCTTGATGGGACACGCCACCCGACTTGCCGCCCCACCTGGGGCGCTCGCTTGCTTGGCCTCCTCCACTCCGAGTTCTCGCTTTCCGGGTTTAACCTTCGTCCGTCTCCCCTGCAGCCGCTGCGCCCCTCAGATAGCGCGACAGGGTCCCTCGCAGCCCACCAGCAGGTGGGCATGTCTGCTGTCTGTGCTGGGAACCTTCCGTGTCTGAGAGCCCTCTCCAGATTTCCAGGCAGACCCTAGTCAGCCTAGGCTTCACCGGAGCCTCGGGAGATCTCGGGCGTGGAGGAGACCCTGCCAGCCTTAGCTGAGCCTCCTCTTCGCCCGCGGCTCCCTGGGTCCTCGGCGTCCTCCCCACGGACGGCTTCTCATGGGCAGGCTCAGTAGGGCCGAGGTGCCTTCGCGCACTGAGGCCGGTTCGCCGGCTCTGGCTGGGGCTCCAAGCTCGGCCGGTGTCAGGAGCAGGTGAGTGCCCCTGACCTTTGTCACCTGTGGCGCTGGAGCCTGCACAGCTGCCGGATGTAGCTCTCCGTGGCCGGGCGTTCGGGGTGACTGTCCGCACGGGCCGGGCCCTGGCAGCCCACGGCCAGCGGGGCCATTTCCCCCGGTGGCAGTTAAACCCAAGCCTTGTTTTTATTTTAAAACAAACATAGACGTATTACGGCATCAAACACAAACGTTTCCATGAACCTTAAAACTTAGAAGCAGTTCTGTGCCACCAGCAGCTGGCGTCCTGCACTTGCCCCCCTCTGCCATCTCCTGGGACTGCTGGGCTCCGGGGCCCATGGGCTGGCAGGCTTCCCCGGCACTGTGAGCCCCGCAGCTTGCCCTGAGGGGCCCGGGAAGGAGAGGTTGTGCTTTCATTTCTGAGACTCCCCCGGTCTCGTCCGAGTGGGCTCATACTTTGAAACTCCGTCGCCTGCCCAGGACCCAGGCCACCCGGTTGGTTCTCCACAGCCCAAGTGTGGCTGTGTCCCTGCTTGGGACGCTTCTCCAGGCTGAGCCCCGGGTGAGAGCTGGCCCCCTTGGCTCACCTCCCAAGGATTCCTTACCCCCCAAAAAGCCCAAGGATGTCGTTAAAAACAATTAAAGCCCCAGTTGTATGGAAAACAGGAGAATCAGACATCGTTGTAATTCAATTTAAACTTTTATGGGATGACAAATGCGCGGAGGGTGGCTGGGAGGAGCCTGGAGCTTCCCGGCAGGCCCCTTGTCACTTTTATGGTTTTCCATTGTTGCTGGACTGGGTGGCTAAGAATCTGGGTGAGTCTGTGAGGTTGCAGTGGAGGGGCGGGGCCTCTTGGGCCCCGCGGTAGGAAACCCGATCCCCCTTCCGGCCGCCGGGTGCCCACCACGAGACAGCAGCAGGAGAGGCCAGCAGGCAGCAGGGTGGCACGGCCTGCCATGGGCAGCCACCCGCCCGGCGCAGGCTCCCAGAGAGCAGAGCCGGGCGTGCAGGTGCGGTGCCGCCGTGGGGCTGACGGCGCATCAGCCCTCGCTGCGTCCCCAGGACTCTGAGCTGGGGCGGTGCACACGGGCCTGGGGGTGACTGAGCTCCGGGCACGCGGCCTGGCCAGGCACTTGGGGGCGGGGCAGTGGCTGGAGTAGACAGCCGCGCCGGCAGGCAGAGCCCCCGTCGGAGCCTGCGCTCGGGTCCGGGGATGCGTGTGGGTCCCCAGGCTTCTGAAGACGGCCTCCTCTCTTAGGGGGCGTGTCTCGTTCCTGAGCAGGGGCCCCTGAGAGGACGGTCTCCTCACTCTCCTCCCCGGGGGCAGCTGGCTTTGGCTGAGGCCCCCGGGGATGTCTGCATGGAGCAGAGCCCAGCGCTGGGCAGCGGAGAGCCTCCCGGGAAGAGGCCGGGCGGGGGGGCGGGCCAGCGCTGCCAGGCCCGGCTCCTGGTGGTGCCAGTGCCCAGGGGCAGGGGCTGGGGCACCGAGCCAGGACAGGGAGGGGCCGGCCTGACCTGCAGTGCGCCTCCCCGGGAGCACGCCTGGGAGGCCACTGGGCCTGGCCATCCGCTGTGGGGAGGAGCTTCGCCCCCTCGCCTCGGGGTGAAGTGGGGGCAGCAGGGACCCCCCCGAGGAGCCCCGTCCCAGTAGGCGACAGCCGGGCGGCAGCAAACAGCCCACAGTGCCGCATGGAGGTGCTTCCCGGCGCTGCTGGGGGGGAGTGGCCGCAGCAGTGGGCGATCAGGGGTACCGAGGCAGGCGCGCGCCCCACCACGGGTCTGCATGGCGGTGCTGGGGAGCATGGGGGGGGCGCGACAGGAAGGGCCCCCGCGGCAACGTGCCCACGAGTACGGGCGTGGATAAGAGGAGGAGGGACCGCGGCAGTCAGGAGGGGCAACCTGGACAGGCTGTGCGGCCCGGCCGGCCGCTGTGTGAGCCTGCAGGCGGGTGTGCGCGCAGAGAGGCCTCCCGACAGGAGCGGACGCCCGCCCGGGGCAGGGGACGAGCCGTCGAGCGGGCCAGCGGCGCCTCACAGGCCCTGGACCTCACAGGCGCCTGCGCCTCGCTCGGTGCTCACGTGGCTCTGAACGCCCGTGGTGGGACACGTGAAGACCGTGGAGCTTGCTCCAGGGCGGCAAGGCCGGAGTCAGGCCTCGGGGGCCTCCAACCCCACACTGAGGCCGAGGCCGAGTGGCGGCTCAGACGGGTCAGCCCCAGGAGGGAGCACGGGCCCTGGGCGCCTCGCCTGACCCCGAACCCCTCTGAATGGTTTGTTCCTCTAGAAAACAAGCGGGTGGGACCAACCCGCAGCCCCCGCAGCCCGGGCCGCCCTCTCCCCAGCGGCGCCCTGAGCTTTGCTGTCTGCGCAGGACGCAGTTAATGCACCAGGCGGGGGTGTCTTATCTGTGCCTGGCCCAGCTCAAAGAAGAGGGAGAAATAAGAGCAGCCAAATTGAAACCTTATTAAACCAAATTGGTCAGGGCTGATGGAGCCAAACCTGGACGGATCTTTGAAAGCTGATTTCATTTTTCCCTCCGGTCTGAGCCGCTTTGGATTGCAGTAACTGATCCTGGTGTAAGCTTGTTAGTGTCGACCTCGTGCGTCTCTCCCCTTCTCCCGACTTACATGTCATTAAGCGCTGATGCAGCCGCGGGGCCCGCACCCTCGCCTTTGGCACAGCTAGGAGCTCCCAGGCTCATTACTGGACAGAAACGGATAACGGGTCCAATCTCGTTACGGCCGGTGCCATTATCACAGCGACCTCTGCCCATCAGAAGCGCGGCTCAGCCCCCGTCGCTGCGGCGGCTCTTGATTCTGGAGGTGTCAGGGGCCCCCACCTGCTGGTTCCTCGCGTGAGCCGTGGTGGCTCTGGCTCCTCTGTGTCCTATGCTGAGAAACAACGCTGCCAGAGAGCCGGGTCAAGGGCTGCGGTGCCCGTGGACGCTGGTGGGGCTGACGTGTGTGGGGGGACGGGAGAGGGGCTTCCCGACGGGCACACGCTGCACCCCCGGGCCTCACCCCCGGATCCGTGAAGTGCCGTCGCCGGAGCCATCTGGGGGTGGTTGGGCGAACGGTGAGGACCAGCTTGTCACTCGACGAGCGTCCTGCGGACGCCATGTCTCTCCTCTGCCCTCGCCGCCGCTGGCTGGGTGTCCGATCCTGCAGGCTGGTGCTGTGCAGGGCAGAGACGCACGCCTCGGGACCCCGCCTTGGGCCACTTCCCTGCCGGCGTCCAACGGCCTTAGAAAGCGCCCCGGTCTCTGTGAGCCCAGCCTTCCACCGAGGGCCGCAGACACCAGAAAGCACGGCGCGGAGGCTCAGAAGCCGGAGAGAGCCCCTGAGTGCGTGGGGCCGAGGCGTCCGTCTGCTCTCCCACTAGCCCGTCCCACTGGGGCCCTGCTGGGCAGAGTGGGGCGCCGAGGGGCTCTGAGGGGCCCGGTCTGAAGTCTGCGGGGCTGGCCATCAGGAGGCACCGCTGAGGTCCGCTGGGGCAGGGAGATGGCTGGCCCCTGCCTCCAGCCCCAGAGCCTTCTTCCTGGATTCATGGTGGGGGTGTCCACCCTGCGGCCCCCGGCGCCACCCCAGGCCAGCTGGTCGGGTGGTCAGGGGACAGGCCGGGGGCCAGGCCTGCCTCGAGGGCCCGGAGCTGATCAGCCCAAGTCCCAGTCTATTTGCCTTGTGACCTTGGAGACATCAAAACCCTCTGTTTTCTCATCCATAAAATTGAATGTAAAAATATTGACCTGCCTCGTAGGGTTTTATGAAGAATAACTGACCCAGAGGATGGTGAAGCTTGTTTATTAATCGGAAAGGGCCAAACTGCTTACAGGCATGAGCTCGAGTTTGAAAAAGTGTTGGCTGGCTCGATGGCGTTCCTCCCCGCCTCCTGCCAGCTCCCCCCGCCCCCCGCCGCCCGTCTCTCGTCTCTGTGGCTGTCACTGTCTCGCCGGTCCTTCGCGTGTTGCGGGCGCTTCCCCCGTGGAGGCTCAGGTGCCCCCCACACACCGTGTGGCAGGCACGCTGCAGGGACAGGACCCTGCAGAGGGTGGTGAGCGCATCGCGGGGCTGGGCAGCAGGCCCACTGCGCGGCCAGGCTGAGGGCCGCGGACGGCTCCGGCGGGGCCCCACGCGCCAGGCAGGGCTGGAGTCACGTGGCACTCCGCGGTCACTCGGTCACCCCGCGCCGCATTCCTGGAAGGCCGCGTCTCGGCGCCCGCGCAGACCGTGCAGGGTGTCTCTCTCTGATTGATCTTGACGGTGGCTTTTGACACCGCTCCTCTCACTTTCTCTGCCCCCTGACCTCCTGGTTAGGTGGTTA
This sequence comes from Cephalophus harveyi, assembly GCA_006410635.1. Classification (NCBI taxonomy): domain Eukaryota; kingdom Metazoa; phylum Chordata; class Mammalia; order Artiodactyla; family Bovidae; genus Cephalophus; species Cephalophus harveyi. Next base: position 150,590 of record SJYT01066745.1, on the reverse strand, counting down.
ATGGTCTTTAAACAAACACTGGCTTTTCAGGCTCCACTGGGAAGGACCAGGCTTTTTCCGCCCAGCCCTCCTCCACGGGGAGGAAACAGGGGTTCCACACCCCGACCTCGTAGACTGGGCGCCCGCACCCTAGCGGCTGGCACTGCCTTCCGTCGAGGGCGTCCGCGGGGGTTTCTGCTCCTCTGCTGCTGTAAGCAGAGGCCCCCTGACGGTCTCGTCACCCCGACGTGGGCCTCTGCAGATGTGTTGCTCGCACTGTGCACGTTTGTGGGGCCTTTTCTGCGCCTGCTCCTAATTTAGCCTCCTTGGGCACAGAAGTGTGCTGCTGGGGTGGGCGTGTGAAGGTTTGGGAACAAATAAAATCCGTCGCCCCGGGGGCTTCCAGTCACACCCGCTCCTCGCCCCGCTGCAGCCCCCACCGCCTCCACACCTCCAGGCACCCCGGCTGTGAGTGGCCTTTCTCTGGCCCCCGCACAGCTGGCTCTCATGATCAGGGTGTCAGCTCAGACACGGCCTTGGCAGAGGTCTCCCCTGACCTTTGCCCCCACACAGCCAGACTCCCCCAGCCCCCAGCCCCAGCACCGTGCTGCGTCGTTTGGTCTAAGCAGGGCGTGAATGATGCACCGCCTGTGGGCGTGTTAGTCACGCGGAAGCTCCGCGTGTCTGTCCCTTTACACTAATGGGCGTCGTGGCTATGACACTACCTGAGGTGCTGTTTCTGGATGCTGTGTTCTTTGAGGACACAGCTGGCCCTGTCCCCACGCCCGGAACAGCGCCCGGCACGCAGCGGCCCCGGGGCCCGTGTGTCCAGGGCATGAGGAGTGGCTCTGCCCGGCGAAGCCCGGAGGCTGGCAGCGGGCGGGCCTGAGTGGGCAGGGGTGGCACAGCGGGCGGCGTGGCCGGGAGGCACTGGGGCAGGGCTCTGCCCACCGGGGTCTGGGCAGCCGTGTCTGTCCTGCACTTTCGAGGCAGCCGGGCGAGTCCAGGCAGGCGGCGGGGGGTGGGAAAGCAAGGCTGGACTGAAGGCTGGGGAAGAAAGTGCAGGACGGAGCCTGGGTGGGAGGGGGCGAGTGGGGCCCTGGCGGTGCAGTCAAGTGACCACCACCCACAGCCAGGCCCGGGCGCCCCGTGGACCCGCTCCGTGCAGGGGCGTCTGATCAGGAGCCCGTGGCTGCTGGCAGCCCTGGGACACAGACCTCTCCGCATGGGCCCCTGCCCCGAGGTGCAGACTCTGAGCCTGCTCTCTTGTTTCTCCCAGGTGGTGAGGAAAGTGAAGTCCATGCAGATGTTCCACACTCCCGTCAGCTCCGCCGTGCAGGGGGACCGGCTCGGCATCTGCGTCACCCAGTTCGACCCCAAGCTGCTGGAGCGCGGCCTGGTATGCGCCCCCGACTCCCTGCAGACGGTCCACGCGGCCCTCATCTCCGTGGAGAAGATCCCCTACTTCCGGGGGCCCCTGCAGACCAAGGCCAAGTTCCACATCACCGTGGGCCACGAGACGGTCATGGGCCGGGTGATGTTCTTCAGCCCCGCCCCCGACAGCCTCGACCGCGAGCCCGTGCTGGACTCCTTCGACTTCTCCCGCGAGTACCTCTTCCAGGAGCAGTACCTGTGCCCGGGCCCGGCCCCGGCCGCGGCCGACGCGGCTGAGGCCGACGAGAAGGCGGGCCAGGCCTCGGCAGGCCACTGCCCCCGGCAGCAGTGGGCCCTGGTGGAGTTCGAGAAGCCCGTCACCTGCCCGCGGCTGTGCCTGGTGATCGGCTCCAGGCTAGATGCCGACATCCACGCCAACACGTGCCGGCTGGCCTTCCACGGCATCCTGCTGCACGGGCTGGAGGACAGGAACTACGTGGAGAGCGCCCTGCCCGCGCTGCGCGTGTACAAGCTGAAGCAGAAGCACGGCGTCGTGGAGCGGGTGAGCGCGCCTTTCTGCCTGCCGTCCTCAGACAGGGAGCCGCATCCACGTCCTCTCGCTCGGCCGGTCAGAGCCAGGCCAGCACGCAGGCGGGCCCTGCAGCGGCCTGGCCCCGCTGGTCAGCGCGGGCGGGCGGCTCCTTAGGCGGCCCCCCACTGTCAGCCGTCCCCGCAGCCCCACCTGCAAGTCCCCCACCCGCTGGGCCCTGAGCGGACGCGCGTGTCAGCCTCTCTGTCCCTGTGGCTCCCTGGCGTCGAGTCCAGGGGTCAGGGATGGGCGTGGTGGTCCTGGGACTGACCGGTGTCCGCAGACTCAGAGCCGCCCGCTGAGACACCGGCACCGGGAACTGGGGCTCCCGTGGGGCCTGCCTGAGGCCGTCCTGGTGCGGCCCTGCGTGTGTGCAGCCGCGGGTGATGGGGGTGGGTGTGCAGGGCCCTGGAGCCCGTGACTGCGGGCTACGAGGCCTAGTCTCCGGCCCGCTGTGCCTCGTCCTCTGCTGGCCCCCAGCGCTGACCCCAGGGGCCTCGGCGCACGCTGCTCTGCGTGCCTCACGCTGGAGGGCATAGTGTCGTCTTTGCCCTGGCCGCCTGCAGACGAGTTTCAGTGAGAGTTGGCACGGCCGGGAGTTGGGCAGTCTCTCCCCCTCAGATCCCTTGCTGGAGAAGCGGGGGCTGTGCACCCCCACCCTCAGGGCCGCGGGCAGGGGGCTGCCGTGTGGGCAGGGCCGGCCCCGAGCGCCAGGCCCCATCTGCCCTCCTGGACTTCCCTCCTGGCACAGTTGCCTGGGTCCCCAGCTGGCACCTCTCTCTCTACGCCGTGATGGGGTCAGCCTGGGTGTGCCGGCCCCCTGGGCCTGGCCCCTGCTGGCGCCGGACGGGCAGGGCCTGCAGGCTGGGCAGAGGAGCCTGCGGCATCGGCCAACCAGGTGTGGACTTGCAGACGCCACCGGGCGCGCTGGCCGGCTTTGAAGTCTGGGCGGCTCTGCCGCGGCTCCCGGCTCGCCCCGCTCCACTGCTGACGGCTCGCTAATTGTGCCCGGGGCCCCGGGGAGCACGCGGCCCAGGCGCAGCCGGCCTGAGACGGCCTCTGGCCAACGCGGGCTCTTCGCTGTCCGGCAACGCTGCCTGCAGCCCCCGGGCCCCACCCGGCTCCCAGGCCGCTTAGGGAAATCGAGACTCTTTTGGAGCCGCAGCCGAGCAGACCCCGCCTCAGGGAGATCGGATGGCCCACCCAGCGCCCAGGTCTCTCCTGCCTTCCCCACGGCGTCTGATAGCCCGTGTCTGTTGGCCCCCCCTTTGAAAATGGCTTTTTCTGTATAGACAGAGAGCCAGGGCAGCTGGCCATGGTGGAAACTGCTGGCTCTGGATCCAATGTCCCAAGCAGGTGCTGGCCTGGCCCAGCCGTGGACCAGTCCCCCCACCCCCAACCCAGAAGCTGTAGCCTCTCTAACGGAGCTGGTGGAAAGCTGGTGAGAGCGCGCGGGGGAGGGCCTGGCCCGAGGGGTGGGCCTGGCCTGTGAGAGGTGCCCAGCGCCCGCCCACCTGTCAACCCGGAATGCGGCGCTTTGGGTGGGCCTGGCCTGTGAGAGGTGCCCAGCGCCCGCCCACCTTTCATCCCGGAACGCGGCGCTTTGGGTGGGCCTGGCCTGTGAGAGGTGCCCAGCGTCCGCCCACCTTTCATCCCGGAACACGGGGAAAGCTGGTGCACTCGCGCAGGGGAGGGCCTGGCCTGAGGGGTGGGCCTGGCCTGTGAGAGGTGCCCAGCATCTGCCCACCTTTCATCCCGGAACGCGGCGCTTTGGGGCCCCTTCGTTGACACTGGAGGAGCTTCGCCCACGTCGGTGCCCAGGGGTGGGGACAGCCGGGGAGGCAGGGTCCGTGAGTCAGGGCCGTGGACACGGGGCCTGTCCCTGCGGGTCGGCGCCCGGGGTGCTGGGCAGGCCTCGGTCTTGAGGAGTGGGCATGGGCGTCCTGTTAGTGGGTGTTCGGGCCGGAGCCGAGCCCCGAGGCCTCTGGAAGTCGCCCGACAGAGTGAGGTGACTTGCGGGCCATTCTCCACCCCCGGGTTTGCCCGGGGGGTTACGTGGGGCCAGTCGTCCCCAGAGACCGTGTCTTCCTTACAGCCGCCTTGCAGGGGGCACACGTGTCCTGTGACCCCGGATGGGTGCCGAGACGGGGGGGCCGGGCTGCCTCTCCCGGCGCTGGGGGAGGCGCGGTGGTGGCAGCGGTCTCCTTAAGCCGGAAAGGAGAGACGAGCCTGGACGCCCTCGTCCGGGGACCTGGGCGCTGCCGATCCTGGCGGCTCTGAGGGCCCACTAGCGGTGGAGGCCTCCCCCGGGGGCCCTCCCGGTGCCTGTCCTCCGCAGGCTGGGCGCCTCGCCCTGCCGGCCCCGGGCGTGTCAGAGGAGCACCCGCACCTGCAGCCCCCGCTGCCCCAGCTTCAGCTTCTGCGGCCGAGGTCCTGGCCCCTGGGCGGCTGTCTTGCTGGTGGGTCTCCCTGTTCTCGCCGACACCAGCACCCCTTCCTGCCAGGAGCCCTTCTGGAAGAAGCCCCCGAGGCTCAGCCAAGCCCCGGGCACAGGCTGCGGGGCCGGGGGACGCGGAGCAGGCCCCCTTCCGGTGGTCCCCCATCCCAGCACCCATCCTCCGGCTGGAGTTAGGACAGTCGCCTCAGGACTTGGCCAGCCCCAGGCCACGTCGCAGAGCCAGCCGGAGACAGACACGCGCGTGACGACGTAAATAGGCGTGCTGCAGCCGAGTCCTGCTTGGGGGCCGGGGCGGAGGGGCCGCGCCCGGTGGACCCCATGCGAGGCTTGCTGCGCTCAGGGAGCAGCCCGCGGCCGCAGGGCCGACCGGCCAGGTGGGTCCTTCGTGGACGCTGCGGCCCCTCGGACCGTCTCACTGCCAAGGCTCAGCGCGGGCCCCGCCCGACATCCCAGGGTGGGCTCATGGGGAGGCCGGCCTCCCCGTGGGACGTGCTGGTGTCTGATCCCCGAGGGCTCCGCTGAGGCTGGGAGCCTGTGGAGACGAGCTTGACAGGAGGCAAGGAGGCCTCGCAGGAGGCCTCGCCCTCTGACCCCAGGGGTCACTGAACGCCAGCCCTGCGGCAGAGGTTTGCTGGGACCCACGGCCGCACCCCATCACTGCTGGAGGCTGTGTTCCGGGTGCAGGGGGTGCCCTGGCCCCTCCTGGCTCCCCGGCGGGCATCTGTCTCCGCTGTCCCCCTGCCCGCGCATTGGCAAGAGACTCAGATCCTGTCCCTGAGCTCAGGAAAACCCTTGCAGACGAGGGCCTGCGGGTCCCCAGGGCTCCGAGGGCCTCCCGGCTCTGGCCGGCGGCCTCAGCAGTGATGCCGAGCTCGGGACTGGCCCCCAGGGTGGGGACGTGCACGGCTGGTCCAGACCTGCGGATCCGTTTGGCTGTCATCCTGGCCCTGCTGGCTGACCAGGCCCCACGCGAGGCTGGGACAGGGCTTCACGTGCAGGCCCTTCTGCAGGGGTTCAGCTGGGGGCCTGCGGAGGCAACAGGCACCCTCGCCCTGAGGCTGGTGACGCCTGCTCACCTGGACTCCCCGGTTCTAGGGGTCAGAGCAGCTGCTCCATGGGGTCCTCATGCATCAGGCCCAGGGCACCCTCACACAGCCTTGCCACGCAGAGGGCAGGGCCAGGACTGCGCACATGGAGGGCGCGGAGCAGCTCCCGTGGGGGCGAGCTGACGGCTCTCCGCGGGCCTGTGTCCCGTCCGCCCGTCACTGAGAGAGGGGGCGTGTGTGCCTGGGATCTGGCTAATGAATCTAGTCGGGTAGGCTGTGTTTTTCTGCAAGGTTTTTAGGGTAAGTGGGGCAGCTTCTGCTCTTCAGAGCAACCCATCAGCGTGCTTGGCTAAACCTTGGCATCGTGGGCAGAAGGGCGATGTTCCTGAGCCTGGCTTGCGGGGCCCCAGGAGGAGGTCCCCGCTGACCACACGCCCGGCTCCACATGGGGCCCAGAGGGCAGGAGAGGCCTCCCTGGCACTCCGAGCCTGGTAGACCTGGTGCTTACACACGCGTGCACAGCCCATTCCCCCCCTCTCTGCAGAGTCCGTGGAGCGGGGCTGGCAAGGCGCCTGGGGCTGGGAGGTCACCGAAGCGCGGGCGGGGCAGGCCCGGGAGTGGGCGACACCCCCTTGGCCTTCCTGAGGGGCTGTTGGCTCCAGGACGGGCGGGCGGCACTGCCGTGGGCTCCCATCACCCCTGTGTATCCCTGCGGGTGGTGGGGTAGAGGGGCTGGTCGTCAGCGGTGACGCGGGCTGACCACCCGTGCGCGTGGCAGCCGGCCTTCCCCTGGCACTGATGCTCTCCCCGGGCGGGTGGGCGCAGGTGCTGGACGACCACAGCGTGATCGGCCGCTCCCTGTTCAAGAAGGAAACCAACATCCAGCTGTTCGTGGGGCTCAGGGTGCACCTGTCCACCGGCGAGCTGGGGGTCATCGACAGCGCCTTCGGACAGAGCGGCAAGTTCAAGGTCCACGTCCCTGGTGAGTGTGGCGGTTTCCTCCCGCTCGCGGGAGCTGTCACCCTGCCAGGCTCAGCCCACGGGGCCTCGTGGCCTCTGCCCCGACTGCCCTGTGCCCAAGAGCCAGCGGGTCCCGGAGATGGTGGCTGTGGGCACCGCGTCTGGTCTAAGCACCCAGGGCACGTCACCTGGCTTGCGCGGGGCGTGAAGCCACTCAGACCGGCAGCTCGGGGCCCGCGGCTCCCTGGGGTCGGGGTTGCCGCCCCATTCCTGCCTCCCGCTGGCTCTGAGGCGGGCCTGGTCCCCGTGGGGCTGCGGCGCGTCTGCTGCCTGGGGTCGGGGTTGCCGCCCCATTCCTGCCTCCCGCTGGCTCTGAGGCGGGCCTGGTCCCCGTGGGGCTGCGGCGCGTCTGCTGCCTGGGGTCGGGGTTGCCGCCCCATTCCTGCCTCCCGCTGGCTCTGAGGCGGGCCTGGTCCCCGTGGGGCTGCGGCGCGTCTGCTGCCTGGGGTCGGGGTTGCCGCCCCATTCCTGCCTCCCGCTGGCTCTGAGGCGGGCCTGGTCCCCGTGGGGCTGCGGCGCGTCTGCTGCCTGGGGTCGGGGTTGCCGCCCCATTCCTGCCTCCCGCTGGCTCTGAGGCGGGCCTGGTCCCCGTGGGGCTGCGGCGCGTCTGCTGCCTGGGGTCGGGGTTGCCGCCCCATTCCTGCCTCCCGCTGGCTCTGAGGCGGGCCTGGTCCCCGTGGGGCTGCGGCGCGTCTGCTGCCTGGGGTCGGGGTTGCCGCCCCATTCCTGCCTCCCGCTGGCTCTGAGGCGGGCCTGGTCCCCGTGGGGCTGCGGCGCGTCTGCTGCCTGGGGTCGGGGTTGCCGCCCCATTCCTGCCTCCCGCTGGCTCTGAGGCGGGCCTGGTCCCCGTGGGGCTGCGGCGCGTCTGCTGCCTGGGGTCGGGGTTGCCGCCCCATTCCTGCCTCCCGCTGGCTCTGAGGCGGGCCTGGTCCCCGTGGGGCTGCGGCGCGTCTGCTGCCTGGGGTCGGGGTTGCCGCCCCATTCCTGCCTCCCGCTGGCTCTGAGGCGGGCCTGGTCCCCGTGGGGCTGCGGCGCGTCTGCTGCCTGGGGTCCCGCTGTGCCAGCCGGTGGCCATGGTCGTGGCGGCTGCAGCGGCGAATGGGCCTCCTGCCGGCTCCACAGGCCGGGAAGGAGGCCAGGGAGTCCTCGGGGTGTCCCGCCCCCCGCAGGCGCGCTGGGCCTCTCCTCTGGGACCGCACAGCCCATGGGCCCAGGCCGGGTGTCAGAGGCCGGGCTGCAGGTGAGAGGGCGAGGCAGGAGCTGCAGTGGCCGGGGACTCAGGCCTGGGAGCCCGGCTTCCTCTGATGTACTTTATGTAGAATTTCCTGATGGAAACCGAAAAGGGTCTGAACTGCAGGAAGCCTGTCTCTGGGCTGTTGGCCCATCGCGGCCCCTGGCCCCTCCTGGAGCCTGAGGACGGGCGTGGGGCGCCAGAGTCACGTGTCCACTCTGGGCTGTGGCACGGGAGCAGCGCCTTGTGGAGCCCTGGATGCTGCCCTCCGAGACCCCAGAGCTGGACGGGCTCGCGAGACGGCCCCTCCCCAGGACACCCGAGGAGCTTCCCCCAAAGTCCGGTGCCGCACGGTTGAAGGGCCCGCACTGACAAAACTGCCCCTTCCAAAGGGCCACCTCCGTCCAGAAGGCCGAGGCCCTCCCTGCGAGACAGCCTGGGGACCCGCTGGGCAGAGGGTGGCGAGGGTGGGGGACGTGGCCGGCGGTGACGAGGGTCCCCCCGTCCATCTCCACGTTGCTGGCTCCCAGTGACCCTGCCCGCGTTCCAGGTCATGCCTCTGAGGGACCCGGAGCCTGGCCGTGGGGAGCGCCCGGGGGGTGGGCCGCCACGGTTGCAGGGGTCCCGGGGCCACCGCGGGGTCAGCCCGGGGTCAGAGGCAGGTCTCGACTGGAGGCACAGTTCTAAGCATCCCCCAGAGGACGGTCTGAGAAGGCAGAGGGACGGGGGAAGGCGGAGGCCGCTGCGCCACAGGTGACCGCGCTCCAGGGAGGTGGAAACCCACGTTGGTGCTGGGGGCGGGGCGCGGGGGCGCTGGCGTCCTGGTCTCGGTGTGGTCCTGTCCGCACAGGCTTCACACAGTGGGCCTTCAGGCTGCGCCGGCCCTCTGGGTTCGAAATGAAACTGTTTTCTTTCCTGTAAGATGCGCCCTGCCCACGCACACCACCCCAGACACCGAGTCCCGCCCGTACACGCTGCCTGGAGTGGATTCTCGGGCACCCTCCGGAACCTGTGCTCGGGCCACCCCCTTAGGGGCGCCCGCCCGGGGCTGCCAGCCTTTACTGAGGCACCGTGGGCTGGGCGTGTGCGGGCTCTGTGGCCCTGTGTGCCCGGGAGGCAGGGACGGGGCTTCTGCAAAGAGGAAGGGCCTGCAGCTTACCAGACCCGCCTGAAAGCCGGCCTGGGATGTTCACCTTCCTGAGCCTCAGTGTCCTCATCTGTAAGATGGGTCTTTTGTGAGGGTTTTTTTCTTCCCAACCCTCTTAAATAACTTGATCCATAGGGAAAAGTGGAAAGAAAAGTGTGCTGAACACTCATGTTCCTCAGATTTCATACCTGTCGGCACCGCACGTCGGCAGAGAAGATGCGGCGACCCCCGCGTGTCCGCTCACACCCCTGAGGACGGCGTCTCCGCACAGCCACCCTCACCTGGAAGGGCGCCTCCAGGGAGGAGGACCCAGCAGGACCGTGCCCAGGCCGGAGCGCCGCCTCCCCGAGGAGCCCTGCGAGGGTGCGTGGCCGACAGCTGACGTCACCTTTGAAAGGACTCGGAAAGCGAAGGTGCACGTTGCACATACCCCGACCGCGTGAAAGGGAAGTCTTGTAGAGAAAAGAAAAGAGAGCAAGTGAGAGCGTGGCGCCGGGAGGCCGCGCGAGGCTGCCGCCCTCTTCAGCTCTCTCCAGCATGCGGAGTGCACGGAACGAGCCTGGCGGGCGCGTCCACGACTCGGCCAGAGACACAGAGACCACCCCCAGCCCAGACCCCTGCTCCGAGCCCGGACCTGGGCCATCGTCAGCCTCGGCTCCAGGGTCACAGGGTCCCAGAGTCACGGGAGGCAGCCCCTGCCGCCCCCGGCCCCACCATCTAGAGGCCAGGGATGCTGTGAGGGCCACGGGCTCCGCCCACCGGGAAGTACCGCAGACGGTCTGGGCCCGAGGGCAGGGCCCACGCGGGCCCCGAGCCCCAGCTCTGGGGCTGCGCCGTCAGGGAAGGTGGGCGGCACAGGGAGCGGTGGGCTCGGTGAGAGCCTTGGAAGAGAAGTGGGCTCACTCCAGGAGGGGCCCCTGCGTGTGTTGAGCAGAGGATGCCAGGGTCTGTGGTGTGTGGTGGTGCTCCAGGGACCCCGCACAGTCCCCGGGGAGCCCCACCCAGGCCCAAAGCAGCTGCAGCAGGGCAGCGACCCTGAGGGGCGGGGACCCCCCAGGAGGATCCCTGGGTGGTCAGCAGCCTCCCACCAGGTCCTGTCCCCAGCTGGCCGAGGAGACTCCATAAAGCAGCCTGGCAGGGAGAAAAGAGGGCTGCAGAGATGTGAGGGGCGAGAGCTGAAGCTTCAGAAAATCCCTGTGAAGTGAAAACAAACCATCCATCTCTGCCTGGCGTCTCACCCGACAGGGGCCTGTGGAGCTCTGGCCCCGTCTATGGGGACGGCAGCTCAGAGGCCCGGTCAAGAGCCAGATGCACACCGCCCTCTCCGGAGCATCCTGACCGGGGGGCCGTGTCACCGAGCGCGCGGAGCCCTTGGGGTGCCTCTTCCCCCCAGAAGAATGGCCCGCCTCGTCCCTCTTTGGCCAGTGAAGCACTTCTAAGCAATTGTAAAAATTATATGAACCCCATCGAAGAACTGTTACAACAATGTTTATACCCAGTATTTGAAACAAAGACAATGATATTATAAATAATTGCAGATGATGAAGATAAGCAAGAAAAAATAACATCATTAAAAGAATTTTACAAGACGGACCGTTCACAAAGATGGATGGAGTAACACAATACGGTAAAAATATCTGCAATTAACATAAGCACGGCCCCGTGGACAGAAACCATCTGCTGGCCCCTCACCAGGCCGGGCCCCTGGCCATCCCTGGGGGAAGGGGCCCCGGGGGCCTATGCCCAGCAGGGTGGGGCCGTTTGGGAGGCCGTCCTGCAGCGCGAGATCCGGGGCTGAGGGCTGTCCTCTCCCCGTCCTGCCCCCAGCCAAGGCCAGCCCGTCCGTGTCCCCACGGCGCCCGATGCTTCCTCCCAGCTCCTCGATGCAGAGCTGTGTCTCTGGGGTCGAGGACGAGTGCGCGGCCTCTGGGTGCCTCGGACAGCGTGCAGCAGCAGCGCCTGAGGCCAGGGCGGCAGCCCGCTCCCTCCTCGTCCACAGTGGACGGATGGCCCCCACCAGAGCGCATCCCTGCACCCCTTTCGCCTTTAGCCAATGTTTGATGTTCTAAAACAAAGGTTATTTTTAACCCTGGAAAAACTTTGGCCACAGAGAAGAAAAGAGAAACCCCCGAAACCAGCCAGATCAGAAGAGGCTCCCCCGAAACCAGCCAGATCAGAAGAGGCTCCCCTGAAACCAGCGAGATGCTCGAGCCCTGCCCCTGCCCCGAACGGGAGCCCCCCGCCATGCACCCCTGCGCCGCCTCCTGCGGCCGCATCCCTGGCATAGGCAGCATTGCTGAGGTTTCTGTGGCTCCAGCCTGGGTCTCGCAGGTGGGACCCACGTGGTGCTGCATCCCCGGGGGGTCCTTGCTGACCTGCCCGCTCGCCTGCCACCCTTCTGAGCACAGGCGGGCATTTCCCGGGACCCCCACGACCAGCTGGCCTGGTCCCCACCTTGCGGAGGACATGGCCAGTGGGCTCTGGAGCTGCGCAGCTCGGCCCGAAGTGTCAGGCTCTGCAGGAAGATCAGGGCAAGGGGCGGAGGGACACCCCAGCGTTCAAGCGGAGGCTGGCTGCTGTTTGCCATGCCCCATCTCTGCCGCCAGCCCCTTCCCATCTGTAACGGGGCTCAGAGCACCTTGGGTCCTGGGGTGGGAGGAACACGGGGCTCTTGTGGGGAAGCGCCTTCTCCACCTGAGCCGGCCCGTGATGCAGGGGTCAGCCCCGAATAGGGGGTCGGCGGGGCCTTGGTCCACAAGCTCAGGACGGAGCTGCCACCGGAGCCAGGCAGGGCTGCTGTGGGCACCCCTGGCCACATCCCCCAAGGCTGAGCCCTGCGCCCATCTCTTCCCCTGACCAGGCTCCTGGCCCCCGCTTCTCGGACCTGAAGAACAAGCCTGGCAGCCTTTTGCCTCCTGGTGGCCCTGTGCTGACCTTGAGGGAACCGTCCTCCCCGCAGCCCCCTGGGGGTCTGGGCCTTGCTTGCCAAGGGCAGAGCCTGCAGCCACCGGCAAGCCTGCAGCTCTGGAGGGCGGGACCCTGACCGCTGCCCGGGCCCTGGCTCAGGGCCCCCTCCCGCAGCCTCAGGCCCAGCGGAGCCCCCAGTCGGCAGGAGTGGTGATGGCCACAGCTCTGCCAGATGTGTCTCAGCCTGTGCGTCCGCCGGTGTATGCCCATGTGAGTCTGCCCAGGTGTGTGAGTCTGTGCTTGTGAGTGTGTGTCTGTGCCTGAGTGTGTCAGTGCCCGTGTGAATGTGTCTGTGCCCGCAAGTGTGAGTCTGTGCCTGAGTGTGAATCTGTGCCCGCGAGTGTGAGTCCGCCCGTGTGTGTGAGTCTGTGCCCGTGTGAGTCTGTGCCCGCGAGTGTGAGTCTGTGCCTGAGTGTGAGTCTGTGCCCGCGAGTGAGTCCGCCCGTGAGTGTGATCAGTGCCCGTGCGAGTGTGTGTCTGTGCCCGTGAGTGTGAGTCTGTACCCGTGTGTGTGAGTCTGTGCCCACAAGTGAGTCCGCCCGTGAGTGTGAGTCAGTGCCCATGCGAGTGTGTGTCTGTGCCCATGCGTGCCCTCGTGTGTGTGTCTGTTTTTTCATGGAAGGGGGGTGACTGAGAGGCCAGCTTCCTGACAGGGAACATTGTAAAACATTCATAAAACTTTTACTGGACTTGCCACCCTTCCAGATAAATATTTTTCGATTTTATGGGCTTGTTTTAGGGCCCTAAGCTTAATCATGGCTTTGTAGCTGCTTTAAAAAAAAATTAATTATTGTTTTGGCAGAGGGAGCCCGCGCCCCCGCCCCAGCAAAGGCGGCAGCTCTCTGAGCTCGTGAATTCCTGCCGCTCAACTCTTGCCCTCGCCCTGCGCGCCCTCGCGCTGCGCCGGGTGAGCCTGGACGCGGAGGAGAGCGGGACAGGAAGGCCCGCTGCAGTTCCCGCTGCCGCCCCGGCCTCGTGGGAGGGCCGTCGGCCCCGCTCACGGCACCCATGGGAGGACAGGCTCGGGGTCCCGCGGGGCACCTGCCGCCCCCCTGGAGCCGCCCGCTGGGCTGACGCGGGTGGGTTTGCACAGCCCCCGGCTCCTTCCTGCCCCTCGCGGGCTGAGCCGCGCCCCAGCGCCCCCCAGAGCTCAGCGTGCTGCCCCGCACTGCGCTGCAGCTCCGTCCTCCCCGCGGCGGCGAGAGGTGTGTGCCCTGCGGAGGGGTCCACGCACGCTGAGTGCACGCCGAGGGCAGAGCCCGGCTCTGTGTGCAGTCACGCGTGCCCGGTGGGGCCGGGGGGCTGATGGGGCGTGCCCGTCCCTGTTCCGCGCTGCGTAGACCTTTGCACTGGACGCGGCCCTGAGCGCTCTACACCCCTTGAGCTCCTGTGGACCTCATAGTTCAGAGACGCCATGGAGGCTGCCTCCTGCCCCTGGGCCGCCGTTCTCTCCTGTCTCCGATGAGAACACGAGCCCCAGGAAGGAGCCTCCAGCTGCCTCCGGCTGTGCACAGACGGGACCGCTGCGCCTGCGCAGGGTGGGAGCCTTCCTGGAGGCGGTGGCACTGGGCTTCGCTTGAAAGGGGCGGGGAGGCGGCCTGGGGAGGGCTGTCCCAGGTGGAAGGGGCTCTGGCTCTGCCGACCAGAATGCGGGGGTCGAGGGGACGCTGGGTGGGGCACGGGCGCCTTCCGAGGGGCAGGATTGGAGGTGACTGGCTCCAGGAGGAAGGGCTGACCCAGGCTGGAGGGGCGGAGAGAGGGTCAAAAATCAGGCCAGACGCGGTAGGTGACCAGATAACGTGAGAGCAGGGGAGCCAGGACGTGCCGAGAGTCAGGTGTCACTGGCCCGTGCCAGGCACCCAGGGTCAGGGACGCTCACGGCCACGTGGTGGATGGCTCTCAGAGCCGTGCCTTGGGCACGCAGTGATCGTGCCACCAGCCTTGGAGCGCACGCTTGGCTACCCCCAACACCTGCCTCCCCTGGGCCTATGAGAGCCAGCCAGCCCACTCTGCCCCGGCCAGGGAGGGTGGACCCCGGAGCCCCTGTGTCCGGGCAGGAATGTGGAGGGACCCAGCTGTCACCCCCAAGCACCTGTGGCAGTCCGGACTGCAGCCCGCCCGCCCGCGTTGGAGCCGGGGCCGATATGTGATCAAACTGCCACCCGTGGGCCCTGGAGCCGACCGCCCCAGCCTTTCTGCCCCTTCGTTACCCTGGATGAGGCTTTTTCCCGACTCGTAAAAATGACAGTTTTAATAAGGGGAATTTTATTTTTTTAAGAAAAGCAATATGAAGACTTTTATTGTCAATAAGGTCTACCTTTTAAACCAGTTATCATAGTTTCTGCTCTAGGTATTTTAATTGAAGATTAACTGCTGTTAGAGAGTGTACGCATTTAGGGAGTGAGTGTCTGGAGGATTCAGGTTCAGCTTTCTTGCCAGTGGGGACCGTGTTGGTGGGGCCACCGGGTCCCAGGCCCGCACCCGCCAGCCTCGGGGGGCTGTGGGTGGAGGAGGCCCCCACAGGAGGGTCCGTGACCAGCGTGGGCTCCTGCAGGCAGAGCCGGCGGGCGTGTACCCCCAGCTGGCTCATCCTGACCCAGGAGCCCCTGCTCAGGGCCGGGGGGAGGCCACCGCGTGGCCGCCAGGAGCTGGCCAGTGCCTCCACAGCAGTGGCCCTGCCTCTGGGGCCTCCTGTGGGGGCGTGTGTGCACAGCGTGTGTGCACAGCGTGTGCACGTGTGTGTGTGTTCTCTGCAGACCAGCCTGCTTCAGGACTTGTGTGTGTGTCGGCGGGGGGTCGGCGTCTCAGCTCTGCCCAGAGCTGCTTGCCCCGGGAATGGCTGGACTTGGGCCGGCCAAGGGGGGCCACTGTGGGGGCTGGTGACCCGAGCCGCTGGCAGGGCTCCGTTCCCACTGGAGGGTGCGGGCCGCCCACCCGCGTGGAGGCCCCTCGCCCAGGCTGGCCCCGACATGAAAGCCAGGCCAGCAGCTGGAGGCAGTTTGGCGGCTTTGATGGCCACGTCGGGGCGGCACCCGCGGCCCGGCCTTGGGAAACAGCACGGCCACATTCTTCCCTGATTACCAAGCCCGGCCCGGCCAGCGGCCTCCGGCCCATTGTGCCTTTGTGTGGGGCTGGCGCTCAGTGAGAAAGGCCAGCCCGGCCCTGGGAGAGTGTCCCCAGGGGGAGCCGCGGGGAGCAGCATCGCCCCCAGGGTCACGCCCGCTGCCCCCAGGCCGCCGGGCTGCTGGTCGGGGGTGGGGCAGGCCACCGGGCTCCGAGAGTCCCCAGGTCGAGGGAGAAGGGGCAGGAACGCCCTGAGCCTGGGTTCTGGCGCTGCGAGAGCCTGGAGCCTGGCGGCCCTCCCTCCTGCCCGCACCCTCCGCCGGGTCACGGATGGGCCACTTGCCTGGTGGGTGGCGTTTCCCACTGGGCGGCCCCCTGGTCTGCTGCCCTGCACACCCAGGCAGGACCCCACCCACCCTCTGGTTTCATCAGACACACCCGCCTGCACCCGCAGGCCAGACCCCCGTCCCCGCCCTCGCCCCTGACCGGCTGCTGGGGAGCTGCTGCTGCCAGCCAGCCTGGCTGGGACGGTGGCTGAGGAGGAGTCAGCAGAGAGGGCAGGGCACGTGTCCAGACGCGGCGCTCTTGGTGTGGTGGCCGCAGGGCCACACTCAGGACCCAGGATGCGAAGGAGGGGAGAGGCGCCGTCACCTGGGCGGAGGTCCACACGGCGGCCCCCGGTCAGCAGTCGCCAAGGGCAGTGGTCCCCGGGGGACGCCGGGACGCCTCCTGTGCAGGCAGGCGGCGGGAGGGGCCCCCAGAATTCCGCCTCAGCGGCTGAGACCCTTCCTGTCTGCCCGCGAGGTTGATTCGGGGGGCACCTTGCGGCCATCCCGAGGCGTCACGCTCCCCCCAGGACCGGATGCTCAGATGCAGCCCGCAGCGCCTCCATGTGGCCGGTGCAGGACGCCGGGCGCCCGGCTCCCCCCAGTCCTTCCCGGGGGCGCAGCCTGCGGCACCGTCCCCGCTGGCCTGCCGGCCGCCTGCCCGTCTTGCTGCTGCTTCCTGCGTGCCCCTTCTCAGACCTGAGCTCTGAGAACGCGCCCCCGGCGTCTCCCAGGCCAGGGGCACTGTGTGCAGGCTTCCAGGTGACCACCGACGCCCTGGCCTGCCCTCCGCCCACGCAACTGGCCTCTCGGCCAAGGGGAAAGGCCGCCCTGAAACACAGCAGCTCCCGGTAGCATTGCCAGGAACCCCAGCAGCCAGCTGCCCAAGCGGACGCGCGCTGCAGGTCGGCACGCTGGCCTCGTGTCCAGGCCGCCCCGTGACGGAGCAGAGGGCAGCGAGAAATGCCGCGTCCTCCCAGCGCCCGGTAGGCGCCCGGCTCCGCTGCTCCGGGCGGCGCGAGGGCTGTGCCGTGGGTAGCGAGAGCCCTCGCGGCGAGATGGCCCGCAGATCGGGCCGTGCCTGTCTCCCCGCCGGGCACCGACCCCGGGAGCCCCCCGCCCCTGCAGCCGTCAGACCTCGCGGCACCAGGAGGCCCGGGCGCCCATGCCACCCTCCAGGCTCGGTGCCAGCCCCCGCCCTGCAGGAGGAACGCGGAGGCAGAGGGCACCTGCCGGCCTGGCGCCTGCGGGAAGGCTGGCCCGCGGCCCTTCCCACGCCTCGCGCCCTGGCCCAAGGCCTGCGGTTCCTCAACCCGCTGCCCAGCAGGAGCCTGGCTCCCCGGGGCAGCGGGCCCCTCGGCCACCCCGTCCCCGAGCCTCGTCTGCTGAGCGCCCGGCCCCCGGGCAGTGGAGAGGCAGGCGCAGCCCCTGTGCAGGGCAGGGCCGCCCCAGCTGTCTGCAGCCATCCCCATCCCGGACGCCCCACAGCTGCTCTCGCGCGGGCCCAGTGCGGCGCCATTCCCCACAGTCTGCCTCGGGTGGACACCCTGCTCCCCGGTGATGGGCTGGGGGCGGCCGCCCGCATTCAGTCCCAGACGTGGCCCAGAGCTCACACACCCGCCCAGCCCAGGCCCCGCTCCCCACGGGCATGTGGGGTGGGGGCGTCAGGGGTCCTCCTGGTGTGACACAGGGCTCCTCTCCCCAGGGAGCCAGCCAGCGCCCGGGCGGGGAGGGGAGGGCCCCCAGGCGCCGGCACAGGTGGGGCAGGGGGCGCCCACCCCCACCCCGCAGGCTCCTGACACCCAGCCAGGGGTCTGTGGCAGATGGAGCCCCTCTGTGTGTGTGAGGAGTGAGTGCCGGTGCTGGGACATGGCGGCCTGCCGGGACCCTTGCTGCCCAGATGGGGGGGCACAGCTCGCTCCTACCAGGACCCCCGGCAGGGTCGTGGAGCTCACAGAAGGGGAGTGTCTGGTCCTGGGGTGCCCGCTGGTGCAGGGCTGGCCCGAGCCTCAGCCCATCCCCCCAGGGCTCCCGGGTAGGGTGGCCCCCACCGGCGGCCCACGAAGAAGAGGCTGCTTCCTGCTGCCCCAAGGCAGGCTCCTTGTAAAGACAAACCCTGCAGAAAGGGGTCCTGGAGCTGGGGAGGGCAGGGCGTCCGCGGGGAGGAACAGCATCAACTGTCGCGAGCCCGCGAGGGCCCAGGACCAGCTGCAGGGACAGAGAGCAGTGGGCGGCGGGCACCAGCAGGAAGCAGGTTCTGCCGTCGCTCAGCCAGCAGCGGAGACGTCTGCACCCGGATTGGGTGCTGAAAGAAGCAAGGGAGCCGTGGGGCTGCCCCACTCGGCCTGGAGTCGCGGGACAGCGTCCGCCCGCACCCAGGGAGGGGGCGCCAGCCGGAGCGCACCGGCCCCTCCTTCCGCCCTCCCACTCACCGGGGTCCCTGGGCAGAACCGTGATGCCGCCCGCAGTCACCCCAGGCCAGAGAGTGTCTGGGGTCTCGGGTGAGAGTCAGAGTGAGCGCCCGGGGCAGCGGGCCGTTCACGGCAGGAGAGGACACGGCCAGCGAGTGCGGGGCTGCCCCAGGAGCCTGGGCACAGGCTGGGTGCGGGCAGGGGGCTGGGAGCTGGTGGGAGCCTCGCTGAGCCCCAGGCCAGACGGGCTGGTGGCCGGACCAGCGTTGGGGGGAGAGCAGGGC
>SJYT01066745.1:101094-132052 GCA_006410635.1 Cephalophus harveyi | reverse complement strand
TATGGGACTTTGAGGACGGTGGCCCGACCCCAGGAGAACTCCGCTTTCCTGTTGAGAGAGCCGCCTCTTGAGATGCGACCCGAATGGCTGGAATTCTTACCAGACGACGCCTGTCTCTTATACACATCTCCCTCAGGGCACCGCAGAGCCCCCTCACACCCCTCAGAGCCCCCTCACACCCCTCAGAGCCCCCTCACACCCCACAGAGCCCCCTCATGCCTCGCAGAGCCCTGCAAAGCCCCTCAGAGCCCAGCAGAGCTGTAGCCGGGCTCCTCTGCCCCCTGCAGCCCAGCCATCCCTGTGGCCGTGTCACAGGGCATCTAGGCGTTCACAGACGTTCGCAGGACGGACAGATGCTCCAGGGACCCTGGGTTTGGCCTGCACATAGACCCAGGGCTCCCTTTTACCCTGGTAACCGGTGCATCACGTTATAATCTGCGAACACGGCGTTAAAAACATTACCAGGGACAGGCTGTGATCAGGTGACCAGGGCGGGGCCAGCGTGAGCCAGAGCCCTGGGAGGGCAGGGTGCTGTGGACCTGTGCGCGTGGCCGTGCTGGGCGGGAGGTCCGTGTCCAGGACGGTAGCAGAGGGCCAGCCGGGCAGGGGGAGTCCAGACCCAGCCCCTACATCCCAGTCAGGAAGCCCCTGTGGAACGTCACCGACTCCCCGCCGCCGGCCAGACTCCGGGCCCCACTCCCATTCAGCCCCCATCCCTGGCTGCAGCCGTCTCTCCAGGATGGGGTCCCCAGGGGGTGACTTCAGGGAGAGGCCCTGCGGCCCCCAGCCCGGTGCATTTCAGGGGGAGCAGCGACCCCAGGTGGGAGGTGGACTCGGGCAGGGAAACTGAGCCACAGGGTGGGGGCCCCCGGCCACGGCGTGCGGCTCCGGAGCAGCATGCCCGCCCGCGTGGCCCGCGGCCTAGGAGGAGACACTATATCAGGCCTGGCATCAGTCGGCTGGGCACAGCCTTTGAAGGGGGAACGCGGCAGGCGGGCAGCTGGGGGCTGGCACCCTGTGCTCTCGTGGGCAGTGCCCACTTCCCGTGGCTCTGGGCACCCCCAGACCTTCCACATCTCAGGAAGAGAGGGGCCTGAGGCAGCCAGTGGCATCTGCAACCCCTGCCCACCGCGTGCCCCGGGAAGCAGGTTCCAGTTTAGAAGTGGGGGCCGCCCGTGCGCAGTGAAGCTGAGCTTTGAACCCAGGGTCTGGACGCCCCCAGAGGCCCCACCCTGCCCCAACACCTCTGCTGCGGCCTCAGAAAGAGCTGCCCACGGGGAACGGGCCGGGGGCGGGCGTCCTGCCACGGCCTCGCTTGGGAGGGGCAGCTGCGGTCCGCAGGCCCCTGGCTGGCTGGCAGGGCTAATGCACCAGCCGGGCGATAAGGCTTATCTGGAAGTGTCTCTGGAATCGAGACTCTGATGGAAACAGGCTTCTGGGTTAATACAGTTTTGACAGATAAAGTCTCGTCGACGGGAAGCCCCGGGGGCCAGGGCAGGCAAGGGGGCAGCTTCTGTCCTTGCCGGCTCCTGCCCGGCCGGCGCGTGCCCACGGCCCATGTCTGGGGGGTGGCCCGTCCGGGGGCGCTGCCCTGCAGGCTGGGGGTCTGGCGTGTCGGAGTGGGGCAGCAATGCGATGTCAGGCGCGCACAGGGCGACGGTGTGTTCCTGGGCCAGCTTGTCCCTGGGGCCTGGTGGAGGGGACGTGGGGACTCACCGCCCCACTGCACACACCCGAGCTTCCCCGAGGGGGCCCAGGCCTCCTCTCAGCGGCTGGAACTCCCAGGCTCCCTCTGGGGGCTCAGGCCAGTCCTAGCCACGGCCTCCCAGCTCCAAACTCAGCCGTGTCTGTCCCCCTTGGCTGTGTGAGGCGGGGTGAGGTCACGTCCCTCACCGTGGCTGGGCCCCTGGGAGCCTCCACACCAGCAGTTCTGATTCAAGAGAGTAATTAGCGTTTGGCTGAAATGGAGCGGCGCTGCTCACCAGCCAGCTCAGGCAGGGTAAGGGCGTGATGGCTGGGAGGCGGCCAGGCAGTGGGGTGCCAGGCACGGGGTCCCACGCCCCCGGGGCAGCTGACCCCAGCCCTGGGCCTGCCGCAGGGCAGGGAGGCGGGGGCGCAGCCGCGGAGGCCGCGAGTGTCAGCTCAGCGTTCAAGAGAAGCCCCAGCCCCCAACTTCCCACCAGCTCTGGGCACCCCTCGCCAAGCCCCTGGCCCTCCCGGTGGGGCAGGGGCCCCTCCAGTTGGAAGAGGACCCCCAGGGCGGGCTCTTGATGGGCCAGTGGGGCGGAGCCGGGCAGGGGTTGGGGGTGCATACAGGCTGAGGCCGAGTCCCAGGGAGGAAGGGGAGGAAGGGGACAGGGTTGGGAAGACGCCTGGGCTGCTCACTGCGCGCTTACTGAGCACCTGCTGTGTGCCAGACTCTGCGGGCCGGGCAGCCCTGTGCCCCCAACCCCCCGGGCTGGCAGGTTAGAGGTCGTGCGCCCATGGGGTGTTGCTCAACGCCATCCCCCCCCCCTCTGTTATCACCAGGTCTGGTGGGGAGACAGCTCGGCAGAGAGAAACGGCCGCTTCCTGCGGCCACAGCTGGGCTGCAGATAAAGGACGGCTGGGAGCCCAGCCTCCCACCTCGTCCCCTGGGGGCACCCACAGACTCAGCCTGGCGCCAGCTTCCCACAGCCACCACCCAGCAGGGCGCCTGCCCCCCAGCCACAGCCGCCACCCTGCAGCCTTGGGGAGCCCTCCACCCCATCTGAGGACAGGGGAGGTGGGGGTGGACCAGGTAGACGCAGGACCCAGGCTTCCCCGGAGCCCCAGGCAGGCCCTGGGGGCCCAGCTTCCCTGAGGCCTCCAGCCGGGCCTCGAGCACGCTGACCCCCGTTTCCCGCGCCAGGCGGGCCTGCCCTGTCCAGCCCGCCTCAGCCCAGACTCCCATCCAGGCCTGTGTGGGCAGGACCTGTCAGGTGGATGAGCGGGGGGCCCAGAAGGAAGGGCCGCACCCAGGCAGGGCGGGGGGCCGCATGGCCTCTGTCCTTGGCACCTGGACGCAGACGTCCGCCCCGAGGTGGGAGCCCACAGCGGAAGGGGTGCGGGACTCCTGGACGTGGTAAGCCCAGCCCCGTGGCTTCCAGGAGACGTGGCACCCAGGGGTAGGCGGTGGGGGGCAGCAAGGCCAAACAAGAGAGGAGGGAAATCGGGGCGTGCTCTGCAGGGCCAGGGGGCGGGCGGAGGGGGTCTGGACACAGCTGGAGATGTTCAGCCAGGGCGAGTCCGGCGGAGACGGCCGGGCCCCCTGGGGGGCCAGGCAGGGTGGGCAGACTGTTGTGCAAGGGGCAGAGGCCTGAAGCAACCTGCCCTCAATCAGATGTGGGCCTCCGGCCAGCGGCGCCTCCCGGCTCTCTGGCCTCGGGGGAGCTGGGGTGATGGGCGCCCCCACCCCGGCACCTGCTGGGCGCGGGGGTCTCCAGCCAGGGACGGACTGGGGAGCAGACCCCCCGCTTCCTGGGCCCCCTCCTCACGGGGAAACGGAGGCAGACAGGGGTCCTCTGCCCCCAGGGCGGGTTCCGGCGCAGAGCGGGGTCTGGGTGCGCGGGTGGACGCCGGGTGGGCTGCTGATAAGGAGAGAGTTGTCAGAGTCACAGGGCGCCACTGATAGACAAGATCTCCCGGCGGGCGGAGGCGCTGGGCGGGGACCCCCCCGGGGGTGCCCACATCTCGGGTGGAAGCACTGATGCTGTCCCCGCCCCCGGCTGGAAACCCTCGCAGCGAAGCCAGGGGCCAGGCCTGGACTGGGGCGGCCAGCCTGAGGCGCTTGCAGGCACAAGTGTGGACGCTGGCGGCTCCCGAGGCCACCCTGGGGTAGGGCTGAGCCGGGACCCGGGCCCAGCCTTGAGGCTGCAGCTCAGACGCCCCCTGGGTGCTGGGAACGGGGGGCCGCAGAGACAGACAGACGAACAGAGACAAATAGCAGGAGAGAGAGACAGACCCCAGGAGTGACGGCGGGGCAGACTCAGAGCGGCAGGCAGAGGGCCCGGGCCACCTGAGCACCGAGTGCCCCCGGGGCGGCCCCAGAGACCAGGGGGGGCGCGGGGGCGCGGGGCCTGGGGCCGGCCCTGCTCCGATTGGCCGGGGCTGCCTGCACTGGAAGCCCGTAATTGATTCCCTGGGAGGACGGGGATCATTTCCATGCAGAGAATTAAGATTTTCTTCCAAGATGGAAATAAAGATTAATTTGCAATTTCCTTCCTCGCTGCACACAGGAGAGCGGCTTTGCTGGAGGCGGCCTCGAGCGGGCAGGTGGGCCAGCGGCGGCGGGCGGGGCGGCCTTCCCGGGGAGAGCGGCCTCCGGGGGCTCTTGGCGCCCCCTCCCCACGTGCCCGCCATGGCCCCGAGGGGCAGCCTGCTCCCCGAGGGCTCCCGGCTCCGTGCCCGCGGCTCGCGGCACCCCCGCCTCCAGGCCTCCACTCGCCACGCCAGGCGCACCACCCACGCCCAGGCAGGAACCCAGACTGGGCCCCCTGGAGAGAAACGCTAGGTCCCCACAGCCTCCTGCTCTGCACCCTCCACTGGGGCCCAGGGGCAGAAAATGGCAGCCTGGACGCAGACGCCAAGGGGCACCCACACCCAGGTCCCTGGGCCGGGCATCCCAGGCTGGTCTCCAGCAGGCAGGGCACGGGCCACGTCACGCCTGCCGCCCTCTCCAAGCCCGCTCCCTGCCCAGACACCCTCCTGCCCGGGCCAGGCCAAGGCCCACCCACAGCCGGGGCGCTGCAAGCCCAGGGCCCCTTTGAGTGGCCCCAGCACAGGCCGGGTGCTGACGGTCTCGCCCGCGTCCACAAGGGCTCAGGGCCGGTGTTCAGTGCGGCCTCTGGGCAGTAACCCTGGGAACCCCAAGAATCTGACCTTGGGCTCTCCACCATGTGTAGCCCTGAGACCTACCACACTCACCTCCGCTCCCTGCCCACCCTGCGCTGCCTGGTGGTCCCCCGTGGGCCCCGCACCCCAGAGAGTGAGCAGCCTGGAGCCGGCCCACCGTGGGCCCTGCACCGTGGGGAGTGAGCAGCCTGGAGCCGGTCCACCGTGGGCCCTGCACCCCAGAGAGTGAGCAGCCTGGAGCCGGCCCACCGTGGGCCCTGCACCGTGGGGAGTGAGCAGCCTGGAGCCGGCCCACCGTGGGCCCTGCACCGTGGGGAGTGAGCAGCCTGGAGCCGGTCCACCGTGGGCCCTGCACCCCAGAGAGTGAGCAGCCTGGAGCCGGTCCACCGTGGGCCCTGCACCGTGGGGAGTGAGCAGCCTGGAGCTAGCCTGGTCACATGAACAGCCTGGAGCTGGTCCACCATGGGCCCCGCATCCCGGGAAGTGAGCAGCCTGGAGCTGGTCCACCGTGGGCCCTGCAGCCCGGGGATCGAGCAGCCTGGAGCTGGCCGCCGCACTTTGTGCCAGCCTCTCCTGACGGTGACCTCTGCATGACCTCCTCCAGCACAGGAGAGGTGGGAGGAGCAGGTTTAGGAGCCGGAGGCAGGCACATTCCTCCTGGGTGCTGGCCTTCGCCTATCTCCCCATCGCCACGGGACCGAGGGCCCGGCTGCCCCCGGAGCCCCGAGCACCCCTCCCCAGCCCACCTGCAGACAGCACGTGCTCCAGAGCGGGGACGTCCCCCAGCCTGCACACCCCGGCCCCCCGGGCCAGGCGGGGCCCACTGCCGCAGCCTCTGCTTGGACACCCCCAGACACGGGGCAATCGCACCTCCCGGCCGAGGTGGGCTGCCCCTCGCGGGGGACACTGAGGGCTCCGAGCCTGCACCTGCAGCTCCCTGCCCCCAGGGCTGACCTGCGGGGCGGCGTCCCCCAGCCAGCACCCCCAGAAGCCCGCCCCGCCCTCACCCTGCACCCCGAGACTCCGCGGTTGCTGTCGGCCGCTGCATGAGGCTCGTCGCCTCATTGATTCCTTTGACCAGTAACAGGACTGGAGTTCCCTGCACGCTGCCCAGGGCCTTGGGGCATCTTGGAACAGCCTGCCCCCTCTGAGGGGCACCAGGAGGGCGGGGACGGCCGCTGTTCCGGCCTCGAGCCTGAGCCCCAGTCCCGCCTCTCTCCAGGGAGAGTCAGCATCCAGGTCCTTCCTGCCGCTTCCACGGGCTGCCTGCCCCCGGGGTCACGTGGCCGGTTCCCAGACCCCACAGCCACCCCACTTTCAACAGCACAAGCAGATGTGGGCCCAGTGAGGCCTGGAACAGGTGTCTCACCCTCTCTGTGCGCCCACAAGATGAGTGACTGGCAGGACCTGCCCTCCCGGGGAGCGGTGAGGGTCGAGGGGCACGCAGCAGGTGGCCACCCCCTGCTCCACGGCTGCCGCCGGGGGTCTCCTAGAAAGAGACAGTGACTGCCCCAGAGTGGGAGCGGCGCTGACCTTCATCAGCACACGCTGGGTGCAGCTACACAGCGCCCGGAATGTTAGCGCATGAGACACAGTCACCTGAAATTATTCGGTGATGAAAGTGGTCACAGAGGCGTGCGGCATTGATGCTGCGCGGACGGGCCTTGAAAGCACCGCGCTGAGAAACAGCCAGACGCTGAGGGGCCGCGCTCCGTGGTTCCCCGCGTGTGGGTTTCCCAGAGCAGGCGGCTCCGTGGAGACAGAGGGCGTGTCCTCGGGCCAGGAGAGGATGGGAGGAAGAGGGCGGAGAGCGTGGGGCACAGGGGTTTTTCCAGGTGCTGAAAAGGATCTAAAGCTGATTGTGGTGAGGGCATGCAGCTCTGTGACTGTTCGGAAGCCACAGAGTCACACACACGGAGTGAACTGTGTGGTGTGTGTTATGTCACAGGGAGGCTGTTTAAAAACAAAAGCAGTAGCAGTAAAGCTGCCATGTGTGTCAGTCGCTCAGTCGTGTCCGACTCTGCGACCCCATGGACTGCAGTCCACCAGGTTCCTCTGTCCCTGAGATTTTCCAGGCAAGGATCCTGGAGTGGGTTGCCATTCTCTTCTCCAGGGGATCTTCCCGACCCAGGGAAGACCCAGGGATCGAACCCGGGTCTCCCGCACTGCAGGCAAATTCTTTACCGACTGAGCTTCGACCCAGCAATTCCACTCCTCGGCCTGTACCAGAGAGAGCTGAAAACATCGGTCCACGGGAAAGCGTGTGTGAGTCAGGAGAGCAGAGTGGAGAGGACCCGATTCCATCAGCTGATGGGTGGAGAAGTGAAACGTGGAGTTAAACACGGATACAGGCTCCATGCGGCTTCCCGCGAAGCTCAGTTGCTAAATCATCCGCCTGCGTGCAGGAGACCCACGTGCGCTTCCTGGGTTGGGAAGGTCCCCTGGAGCAGAGAATGGCTACCCACTCCAGGATCCTTGCCTGGAGAGTCCCACGGACAGAGGAGCCTGGCAGGTTACAGACTCTGGGGTCGCAGGAGTCGGACGGACTTAGCAACTAAAGCACCGCCACAGGCTGCACAAGGATGGACCTTGGGAGCCGGCTCAGCGAGGGCAGCCAGACAGCCAAGCCACACGGTGGCTCACGGCATCTTCAGGAGGGTCCCGAGCAGGCAAGCCCGCAGCTGTAGACAGCACCCTGTGGTCGCCAGGGGCGGGGGGACCTGGCGGATGGCAGTCGGGCTCGTGGGTGTGGCTCCCTTTTGGGGACGAAACGTCCTCAACTTAGATCGTGGTGACGGTTGCACCGTGTTGTCCACACGTGAAAACCACTGAGCCGTCTGCTTCATTGGGGAGCTTCCCGGCATGTAACTTCTGGCTCCAATCGGCCAGCACTGTCCTCCCAGCCAGTCCTCAGCAGTGGCCCCACACCATCTGGTCCTCTCTGGTGAGAAGCCAGCGCCCACCCCCGGGGGCTGCGGGTCAGAGTGCGCGCAGAGCCTTGGCGGTGGGGGGCAGGGACGGGGACACCCAGAAACTCACGCGCGGCCCGGCCCAGGCCCCCACCGCCCGCTGCGCCAGCCCGCGGTGGCTGTCGGCTCCCAGGGCTGCAGGAGAGGCCGGCAGGGTTCTGCAGGGGAATCATGTTGCTCTTGTTTTAAATCACTGCAATAATTGTCGTGTTTATTAGGGAACTAGTTCAAACATGTGAAAAATGCAGAAAGCACAATGAAGTGAACTCCCACCAACAGCCACGTGGGAAGTGAGTCGTGGGGGCAGCCGCTGGGACCCTCCAGACTCGGCGGTCGAGCCTCTGCGGACCCCCGGCCTGCCTGTCGTGGGGAGCAGGCCTGCTCAGGAGGCGGGGGCCACCCCCTCCTTCGCTTTCCCAGGCTGCAGGGTCAAAGTTCACCATCGGGACCAGAGGTGGGGGGCCTGCATGCATCCAAGACGCTGAAAGTCTGTAACTAGCTGCGTTTTTGAACATCATTGCTGGCTGCGTACAGGAAAAAATGCCCCTTTCACACGCACAGCATGTTAGTTTGGGGAAACACACTCGGTCCATTTCGGCCGAGTCGCGCCCTCCAGATCCCGCAGGCGCCCATGGCCCCTCCTGCACGGCCAGTTTTCTGTCATGCGTCGCCTCGACTGTCCCGCGACCGTGGCCGTGTTTCCTCCTCCGGGTCCATCCGCCGTCTGTAATTGGACAGTGGTTCCCTTGCCGCTGAGCAGGTTGCACGGTGTGCGTGTCCACCAGCTGGGGAGTAGTCAGGCGGTTTCCAGTTTGAGGCAACTGTGAATAAGCCACTGAATTTTTAGGTGAACCTGAGTTTGACTTCTCTTGAGTAAGTGGCTGGTTGTAGAAGGCTGGGATGTGAGGTTAGCGGTGTCTGACGTTCCCGGTGACCGGCAAGCTGTGTCCCCTCCTGACGCGGCTGTCTTACTCCTTCCCCGGGAGGCCAAGCTCAGAGCCAGGCCGGGGGTGGCCGGCGAGGCGCTGCCAGCCCAGTAGAGGGGAGACAAGAGACAAGAGTCGTGAACACGCAGGCTAGTGTTGGGCCCCGAGGCTGACGAGGAGGGGACGGTTGGCGAGGTCCTTGCAAACCAGGGGAGCCACTGGCCTGAGGCCCAGGGCGCTGAGCCGGGCCCCGGGGCTGGCGCGTCCTGGCATGGCACCGTGCCTGGGATGGGTTAACTGGGCACTGCCTGTGCCCAGGCCGTGCGGGAGACCTCAGAGACACACCCTGCTCACAGCCGAGGGCCCGTGGGGGTCGTGGCCAGGCGGGCAGAGCTGGGGCCCTCCCTGCCTCGTGCTGTGTGACCCCGGGCGGGTGGTGGGCCCTCTCTGAGCCCCTGCCCTCCCATGCACGCTGCAGCCCCTGGTGGGAAATGGCACCGCAGTGCCCGCGGGCGGGAAGAGACCCACGGGCGGGGCGAGCCGCGGGCCCCGCGCTGCCGCCGGCTGCCGACAGAGGGCAGGAGCGGCCCGCACCTCCGAGGCCGCCGCGGAGGCGGGGACACCTAAACGCGCGGCCCAGCCGGGTGCCTCAGGCCCCGCACCCCCCTCCCCCGCCCCCGACCTCCAGGGCTTAGCTACCCAGGTCTCCCTGGGTCCTGTCTGTCCCCCGTGCCCACCCCACCCCCAACTCAGTTTCCGTGATGACCAGTCAAAACCTCTCTCCCTCTAGACTGCAGTCCCCTCACAGGTGGGAGTGATCTCTGCTCGTCACAGAGTCGACATAACGCGGTGCCCTGACCGTGGCGCAGCGGGTGGCAGACCCGTCCTCCCTGAGTGAGGGCAGCAAGTCCCTGGTGGTGGCAATGGCATTGGGGGTGACTGCTCACCGCTCCTGACCTTTCTCCTGACCCCGAGCTCATGGCCGCCTGTCACGTGTGCCACGCTCAGCCTGTCTCTTATACACATCTCCCCGACCTCCAGGGCTTAGCGTGGAAAGCGGACGCAGACTGCCTCGGCCAGCAGCGTTCACACGGGTCACCTGTTGAACCGGCACTCTTTTGGACACACCAGGTTAAACAAAACCTGAAAACCAGCTTCACTTTCTTTAAACGCGGCTGTTTCAGGCTCAAGCTCCATACAGCTGGCGGTGCCTCACGCCCGGGGACCCCGGTGATCCTCCCCGTGAGGCGTGCCCCACCACGACCCCCAGTCACAGCTGGGGCTCCGAGGGGACAGGCGTGCTTGGAGCCGCCCCCTGCCTGGTGCAAACACGCATCTCCTGTGCATGGGGCACGTGTGCAAGAGTCGGACGGACCAGTGCCCAGACACACCCACAGCCCTGGCCAGCACCCTCGCGCACACCCTGCACACCCGCAGCTGTGCGCCTGGGTCCCCTGAAGGCCCGAGCCCCATCTGGACGGCTGTGGGGTCCTGTTGTTGCCCATCAGGCCCGAGAGGGTCGCGGTCTCCTAGTCACCCCGGGCCCGGGCCGGGGTGCCTGGCCGCCACCACAGGCGGGTCTGGGACACCACCCCTGCGGGGAGCGGGCGTGAGTGGCCCTCGCCCAGCCCCGCGGGCCCTTCCTCCCAGCCACACAGCATTTGCATAGCGCTCCCCAAGCCTGTGGATCGCATTACATGGAGACCCGATGATAATCTTTGTTGAAATAATATTTAACACATGCTGCACTTTTAATTAACTATCTGAATAATCTCAAATTAATACCAGAGCTTTAAAAATAAGTTTTCATTTTCGCGTTTGGTAACATAATAGCGGCCTGGCCGGCCCGTTTCCTCCTTTGATTTAATTAAAAGCCCTTTTGTACGTCTCTTGTCACTTCAGAAACGGACAAAAGCCCCCAAGGTGGGCAGCCCAGCCTCCGACTCAGGGCCCAGGGCCGGGGTCACGGCCGTGGAGTGCCGTGCAGTGTGGCTGCGTGCCACACACGTTCACAGAGAGGGAGGGGGGCCTGGCCACAGACACACACACGGGGACAGCGAGCCGCTTCCACCCTTCCACGAGTGTGCCAGGCCGCACGGCCACTCCCTGCACCAGCCCCACAAGGGGACGGCCGGTTGGCCCGCCGCCGGGCAATCGGGGTGCCGCTCAGGCCGGCTGGGGCTGGGGGTTCCTGGCTGGCATTCCGGGTCTGGGTCCAAGGCCACAGCTGCCGGCCAGTCGGCTCCCCGTGTAAGTGGGTCTCCCTGTCACGTGGTCTCTGTGTGTTCGGGCTCAACGCTTCAGAAGCGGCCAGGTGGGCACCTCTGGGGGCGCACGGCAGACACCTCTCTCCCGAGCCCAGATTCCTGGGAGGGGGCCACAGAAATCCCTTTGGCTTGGGGGCTGGGGTCAGAAACGGCTCCTGCGTGGAGTGAGGTGGGGGGAGAAGGGCCCATCCCTCGGGGCCCATCTGAGAATGGGCATCTCCGCAGGCGCAAGCTTCTCCTCCGGCCAGCAGACATGGAGGGCTGCGTGCAAGCTGAGTGGTGCCCTGACCGGGCAGTGCCGTGAGAGGCCCCTGCCCTCAGCGAGCCCTGCCAGAATGTTCTGCTGCAGGTGGGAAGCCAGGTGTGGCCAAGGCGGAGGATGAGGAGGGTGTGCGCCTCCCCATCGGGAGGGTCAGAGGGGGGCCCTGGGGCCACAGTGCCCGACGCCAGGGTCCAGCCTCCCTCCCGGGCACCGGGCCTGGGACCTGGAGCGTGACCAGCAGGGCCCGGCCTGGGAACCAGCTGCCCTGGGGTCCAGCTCTCCTCCCCGACACCAACCAGTCCCTTCTGGCTGAGGCGGACTGGCCAGCCGCGGTCAGCGGGGCCCAGCAGCCTCCTGCCCCCAGGGCTGCCTGCAAGCAGGAGAGCCCGCTCCTGCCCCCTCCCCCTGGCTGCAGAGGATGGCCTGGCCACTCCAGGCACCTCGCCCCCACCACCTCACACTCACACACACGCAGTCACACCCGTGGTCACAAGTCACCCAGGACCACACACAAGCGAGCACACAGGCGCCCAGTCAGCCCACAGCCCACAGGGAGGAGCGGCCACCGTGGGCCGGGCTCCAGGAGCCCGCCGGCCTGGGAGGCTGCGCACAGCCGGGGGCACCCTCATCCCGCGCTTCCACTGGGTGCTGGTGGCCCTGTGTGACCCGGGAACCAGCACAGGCGGGGCGGGCGGGGGTCCCAGTTCACGGGGGGGACGGAGCTGGGCCCAGAGAGGCCAGGTGAGTGGCTCAAGGTCACTCAGGGGCAAGCCTGCGTAAACAACCAGCCCCTGGCGCCCCGCTCCTCCTGAAGGCGGCGTGGCCAGACCAGGAGCGAGGCGGGTGGGCGACCTCGGCGCTGGCCCCCCGGTGCTGGCCTGGAAGACTCGGGAGCCGGGGACCTGGGGCTGAGGGGGAAGAGGCTCCCCCAGCCTCCGGAGGTCGTCACAGAGCAGACACTCTGAGGCCTGACCCCGCGACCTTGTGCTGCCCGGCGCAGCTCCTGCTGGCCTGCTGGGGTGGGGGGCGCGGGTGTGAGCCCCAAGCTCCAAGGAGTGCCCGGAACAAGGGCCGCTGCGGGCCAGCCCCTCACCCACCCATGTGGTCAGCCACCAGGTATGCGCCCCGTGCCCTCGGGGCAGGCGCTGTCCTGGACAGGTGTGGCAAGCCTGACCCAGGCCCTGCCCTCCCGGGAATGCCATTCCACTGGGAAAGGGAGACAGCACGCATCAGAGAGATGCGGCGCGCGATTGCAGACAATCAGGGCGGGCTTCTCTGAGGAGGGGCCATTTGGACTCCAACCTGCCTTGCAACAAGGATGAGGCGGCCAGGGAGTGGCTCCTGGCAGAGGGCTCCAGGCAGAGGGGCTGCAAGGGTGGGGCCCGGAGGACGAGAAGCTCGCAGGAGGCAGGGGGCTGCCGGCCGGGCTTGGCAGCAGCCTGGTGGTCTGAGCATCCAGTGTGGCCAGAGGTTCCAATTCACCAAGAAAAGCTGGCGGGCTGGGTTTTAACACAAAACCCCGATTTTTAAAAAAATAGCCACAACCAGTTGTACTTTTCCTGAAACTGTTCTGAGGGCCAAAACCAGCCGGTGGGCCTCTAGTGCAAGCCTCCCTCGGAAGAGAACAGCCAAACGTCAGTGTCTGGACTGTAGCCCGCCAGGCTCCTCTGTGCAGGGGATTCTTCCTGATCCAGGGATCGAACCTGAGTCTCTCGCGTTGCAGGCAGCAGATTCTTTACCATCTGAGCTGCCAGGGAAGCCCCCTCCCTAGGAAGCTGGGGCCTGGATTCGAGTCCTGCCTCCAAGGCTTGCTGGCTGTGTGAGCCCTCTGCAGGTGGCCCGCTCTCCGTGCGCCTCAGCGCGTCCACCGGGAAAGGGGCCGCCGTAGAGGCCCGGTGCTGTAAGGCACATTCAGCAGCCGTCTGCTGGACGGCTCCGCTTGCCCGAGTCAGTGGTACAGTGAGGGGTCATAGTGGAGGACGAAGGAGACAGTGTCCGCCCTGGTGCCTTACCCTCCACGAGGGAGCAGGAAATGAACGAGTGAGCGGCCACCGCACACGACTGCCGTGTGTCCAGAAGGCCAAGGAGAGAGAATGGACCAAGAGGCAATCAGGCATCAGGCCTCGTGGCCCAAGCAGGGCCAAGGGCAGGCCCAAGGGCGTGCAAAGGCCCTGGGGCCTGGCTGCTCCAGGAACAGCCGGGCTGAGGTGGGAGGATTCCGGGCAGGGCAGGAGGGAGAGGAGCCCTTTGGGGGCTGTGGGAGCTTCAGCTTTTCCCCCGGGTCAGGTGAGCCGGGGGAGCGTGTGCAGCTGGGCACAGGAGAGGTTGCCTCTGGGGTCCACAGGAGCCTCCTGGGGCTGCAGGTGGGGGCCAGGAAGGCGGTCCAGGCAGGGTGAGGGCCTGGACCCGGCCGGCCCGCAGTGGCGCTGGGCGGACGGCAAAGGTCCCCCGGCCCAGGCAGGGGGCAGAAAGATGCCAGGGCTTGGTGCAGCCCCTGGAGGCTGGGATGGAGAGGCGGAGAGAGCTGGTTCCCGGCTTCGGGGCTGCATCGGGGCCCACTGGGACATGACCTCCAACGTCCCGCCGTGGACGCGAGGGTCGGGGGTGAGCGCCTAGACGG
Source organism: Cephalophus harveyi (assembly GCA_006410635.1). NCBI lineage: Eukaryota > Metazoa > Chordata > Mammalia > Artiodactyla > Bovidae > Cephalophus > Cephalophus harveyi. The sequence goes on along the minus strand of SJYT01066745.1, from coordinate 118,136 downwards.
CAGTGGCGGGGCGGGGCCCTCGGCGGCTGGGGCCCGCGGGCCTCCCCTCCCCCATGCCACCTGCGGGGTCCGCCGACCGGCCTTTGTCCCGCCCCGCGCAGCGCCCCCCGAGCAAACACAGCTGAGCGCCGGGCTCGCGTGCCGCCCCGCCCTGGCTCGGCGGGCCCCAGCTCAGGGCGGGCGGCGGGCGCGGGGCGGCAGCTTAGCGGGCAGCTGCGGCCGCGGGCTGGTGGGCGGCCGGCCGCTCCCACTGGCGCCGCGCTTTGTCATGCAGATGCCCGCTGGCGGCGTGCGCCCGCTCCCCAGCTGACCCGGGCGGCCGGGTGGCCCCAGACCCGCTTGATCGTCCACCGGAACCGGATCTGCCTGGTGCTGGGGAGCCCGGGCCGGGGGCTGGGGTCTCTGGGCCTGTTTCCTCGCGTTCCCGGTAGAGGACCCCGAGTCGCCCCTGCGCGGTGGGAGCACATTTGGGGACCAGCCCCCATCCCTCCCGCGGACGGTCCTTTGCCTTCCCTGAGCTCTGCGGCCCGCCCCGCCCCCGCCTCAGTCTTCCCATCTGTGCTTTGAGGGCAGGTGACCAGGTGACCCGTCGCTGTCTCTGTCTCTTATACACATCTAGATGTGTATAAGAGACAGCCCCACCCCCGCCTGGCGGGCAGCTGGGACTTGGCCTGGGGACACGCCCACTTTCCCCGGAGCCAGAGGCACCAGGAGAGAGGTGATCAAATGGAAAGTTATTTACTGCCCGGTGTCAGGAGTCAGGCCCGAGGCCAGGCCGGGAGCAGGAACATTCCTGGGTGGGATCAGGCCCTGAGCCGCCCGGGTGCTGACTCGAGGTCACCGCGTCCTCCCCGTGGCCCCAGCCGGTGCTGGCCTGGGATTCATGCCAGAAGCTGCAGAAACGACCACCACACGTGGGCCTGATGCGCGGGGTCTGGGACCCTCCACCAGAGGGGTGGGTCCTCTCCGGCAGCCCAGTCAGGCAGTGGGCAGGGACCCCTCCCAGGGGAGTCCCCGAGGGCACCCCGACGGCACCCAGTTTGTCAATCCCGATCACGCGGGTGGTTCCGAGGCTCTAGTCCAGAGATTTCACTCCTAGGACTTCATCTTCAAAGGGTGACGTGTGTGTGCCCTCTGCCGCATGTGACCTTGGACACCAACCTCCATGTCCCGTCTGGAGGCGGGAACATCGGCACGCCACCCTCCAAGGCTGCCTGAGGAGGGCGAAGACCCTGCAAGTCGGGGGTCCTGATGTGACAGACAAATGGAGATGAGACCCCGTCCCCGGGTGCCTCAGGGTCTGTCCATCCCCCACCCCACCCTCCGGCACCCAAGCTCTGATGGCTGGGAGAGGGGCGTCAGTCCCAGCCCAGACTCCCCCTTGCCTGTCACAGGAGAGGGTGGGGGAGGCCGGGGCGGGCGCACACACCTCCACCCCAGGCCCCTGCTCTCTGCTCAGGCTGGAGGGAGAGACCCTGGAAGGTGGGGGGCTCACCTGAACACACCTCCAGGGAGGGGCCTCCATGCCCAGATCCGGTTTCTGGCAGGACTGGTTGGTCTAGGTGGCCCTGATGGATGGCTGAGATAAGGCGTGTGCAGGTTGGCTGGGCTAAGAAGGGGGCGGCCCGGACCCCACCCACTCAAGGGTGGCTTGGGGTCCGAGCCAGTCTTGTCCCAGCTTCCGGCACCGGCCTTGGGGGGCCACAAAGGTGCCATCTGAACCCTTTCCCTGCCTGCCGTGAGAGTGCCACACAAAACGGTGACCCTGGGGAGGGGGCTCCCGGCCCAAGGTCACCCAGGCAAGACCCGCTGCAGCTGAGGGCTGTCCAGGCACACGGCAAGCTTCTGGCGCCAAGAGGCAGGCGGACAGAGGTTGCCCGGGCGCGAGGTTGTTCGGGACCCCAGGTCCCAGCAGGGCCCAGGCCTGGCCGCGTCTCGGGCCTCCTGGGCCCCGGGGCTGGCCCGTCCTCAGCGGCCGCAGCCTCCTCCTGTCTTGATGTCGCCACGTCTGCCAGAGTCCCTGCATTTGCCCCTCTCACCTGCTTCCAGTGTCAGCCCTCTCCTGCCGGAAACCCGACCCGTGGACTCTGGGGCCCTGAGGCCCAGGGGAACAGCTGTGGTCCCTGCACTTCAGGGCAAGGAGCCCCATCAGGACAGCCCCACAGGAGCCCTTTGTCCCCCGGACAGGGCTTCCCTCGGTCAGCACGGGCCTTGGACAAGGCGGCCCTCAGATCTGCCTGGAAAATGGGTTTTGCGTGCAGGATGGAGTTGTGGGAAGTGGTCCCGGGAAACAGGGGCAGCCTGGGGTGGGGGACAAGGCCAGGCAAGGGAGAAAGTGAGCTGGAGGAGGAGCTGCTGCCCCGCGGTCAGTGGGCTACGGACCCCAGGGCTACAGGCTGGCCCTGCCCGCTGTATAACTCCGTCCTGGGCTGCAGCCCGGAGCCACGGCCTGCAGGCCAGCCGAGAAGCCTCGAGGGATGTGCTGAGGCCCGTCCACCCAGAGACGAGCGGGGTGTGGCTGTAGCCCTCACCCCATCGGGCGAGGCCTGCCCGTCGGCCTGCAGCATTCACGTGCACGGGGCCCAGCAGGCCCTGCAGGCGTCCTCACGCTGGGTCAGAGCAGCTCCTGGGCAAGGAAGGGCGAGCCGGGCCACCAGACGCGTCTGCGGGACGGTCTCAACGGCACCGCAGCGGGCAGACGCGTGCCACACACGGGCACGCTGCCTGATGCACACACACCTGCACCCCCGTCTGCCCTGGGACAGCCTTTCCTCGCTTTCACGTTGGGGGCAAATGAACCCAGGTCTCCCTGGGTCCTGTCTGTCCCCCGTGCCCACCCCACCCCCAACTCAGTTTCCGTGATGACCAGTCAAAACCTCTCTCCCTCTAGACTGCAGTCCCCTCACAGGTGGGAGTGATCTCTGCTCGTCACAGAGTCGACATAACGCGGTGCCCTGACCGTGGCGCAGCGGGTGGCAGACCCGTCCTCCCTGAGTGAGGGCAGCAAGTCCCTGGTGGTGGCAATGGCATTGGGGGTGACTGCTCACCGCTCCTGACCTTTCTCCTGACCCCGAGCTCATGGCCGCCTGTCACGTGTGCCACGCTCAGCAGGCCCCCAGTGACCCCCTGGTTCCCCCTCCGCACCGTCGCCCCATCTCAGAGCAGACAGGGCCCTCACCTCAGAGGTGACCCAGGCCTTCTCACAGCTGCTCTCCCTTCAGAAGCCGCCCTTCGGGGCCTGGGCATGTGCCCTCTGCAGGGAGCACTCACCCCACACCTCCCTCGCCTCTGCCAGCAAGAGCGGGCTTGCGAGGCTGAGCCCAGGGCAGACACGTCCTCGTTCAGCCCAAGTCGTGAGCAGCTTCCGTGGCTCGGGGCTGCAGCCCAGGACAGAGTTAGACAGCGGGCAGGGCCAGCCTATAGCCCTGGGTGCTGCCCGACCCAGGCTCCTAAGCCAGCCGGCCCACCAGGAGGAGACCCAGCAGCGGGATTTGTGGCTGAGCTGATGCTGGCCGGGCTCACGGAGACGCATAGACGCTCACAGGCCAGATGATGTTGCCAGCCAGCCTTGCCCAGCCAGCAACTGGCAGGCAATCGATAAGCCTAATTAATAATTAACTTTTTAATTAAATATCAATTTAAAACAAGTATGGAAATCAGTCTCTTACAATTAACACCCTTGCTCTGCTTTCGGAAAGGGGCCGGACGGGAGATCCGGGCTCTGGAGCCACAGGGGCAGGGCGGGCATGCAGGATCCAGCCGGAGGCGTGGTGGCGGGGGGTGGGGGGCACGCTGCAGGTCTGGGGTGGCCCGGGGCGGCCCGGCGTCTGCAGCGGAAAGTAGCTGGTACATACCCCTGCTGCCACCCCGGAACCCCACGACCCCAGGGGTTTCCTGGCCGGCAGCTCGGGTGACCGCAGGCGTAACCACGGCGCCTGGGCGCTCAAGTGGCTGGTGGTGCAGGTTCCTGCTTGGGGGGGTGGTGACAGTGTGGTGTGGTTGGCGGGCAGGGCCGCCCCAAGCAGGCGCTCGGGCTCCCGGGCCCCACGGTGCCCTCCGGGTCCTCAGGCCACGCTTGTGGCCCCCAGGGGCATCCAGACTTGCAGTCCTGACGCAGAGGTGCACAGCACGGGAGGGTCTGCAGGAGGTCCGCGCCAGGAGCGGGGAGCCAAGGCTCCCCCCACACGGCAGGTTCCCGGGGAGGGGCCCCTGCCGAGGGGCAGAGGCCGAGGAGGGGCGGGCCGGGCCTTGACTGTGCGGGTGGTGGGGCGGGCTGCCCTGGGACAGGCCCGACCGAGGCCGGGTCTCGGCCGGGTCTCAGCCAGGACGGCACGCGGGCAGGCAGGCGGCAGAGCCCTGCTACCTGTCCCTGCGCCCCCCAAGGCCTGGACCCCGGAAGGCGGGCGGCATCTGCTGACAAAGCGGCCACGGAGCTCCTTCTTGGTCTGTAAGAGCACAGGGTGGTCGGGAGGCGAGTGCCAAGCGGTGGACGGGCACGCAGTGGGTGCTCAGCAGCCCCCCGCCGCCGGCCGCAGGGGGAGGCCATCCCCGACAGCAGAAGTCGACTGTCCTAGAGACCGGACCCAGGGCGCCGGCCGCTGCTCTGCACCAAGCTTGGGCCCCTGCCTGGCCAGGAGGGACCCTGGGGTCTGTGGCCTTTTTGTGGCAAAGGGGGCAGACCGGGGAGGTCTGAACACACCCGGCACTTCCCGGGGCAGCGCAGGGCAGGCTGCAGCAGGGGCCACGCTAGGGCTGGAGCTTGGCTCAGCCGGGCTCTGGACGGGGCGGTCTCTGTCCCACCAGCCCTACTCCGAGCCGCGCTGGGCATCAGCCCCGCCGCTGCCCCCGGCACTGCCTCATCTCTCCTGCCTGGGCACCCTCGAGCTTCTCCTCCGGCTCCAAGGCCCTGCCCCTTGAGGGTCTCTGGGTACCCCCTCGCCCCCACCGTTCTGCCCGCCCCTGCCTGCCCACGGAGCCCCCTCCCGCCCACTCCAGTGCCCTTATCTGGGTCCAGCCCCTGCGCGATTGCTGGGAGCCCATCCCCATGACAACGGGGCAGATGGCGGCTGCGATTAGCTGCTCTCCCTCCCGCCTTCCCAGATGTGTATAAGAGACAGCCCCCACCGTTCTGCCCGCCCCTGCCTGCCCACGGAGCCCCCTCCCGCCCACTCCAGTGCCCTTATCTGGGTCCAGCCCCTGCGCGATTGCTGGGAGCCCATCCCCATGACAACGGGGCAGATGGCGGCTGCGATTAGCTGCTCTCCCTCCCGCCACAGCTCAATCCGTCTTTGAAATTAAATCAGCTGCGATAACATCGACTGGCCAGGGGAGGGGGGCAGGCAGGAGGCTGCCCAGGCCGCACCCAGCCCACCCCAGGCCTGGGCGCAGGGCGAGAGGAGTAGGAGGGGGGTAGACGGCCTTCCAGCGCGAATGGGCGAACTCGTCCGCATCTCTCTGCCTCTGAGCCTCAGTTTCCCCATCTGTAAAATGGGGGCAAGTGGCCGTCCCTGTTTTGGGGGTCAGTGAGAGTCTCTGAGGAGAGTGTACAGGAGCCCAGGGGGGCTCTGCTGCTGCTGCTGCTGCTAAGTCGCTTCAGTCGTGTCCGACTGTGTGACCCATAGACGGCAGCCCACCAGGCTCCCCCGTCCCTGGGATTCTCCAGGCAAGAACACTGGAGTGGGTTGCTATTTCCTTCTCCAATGCATGAAAGTGAAAAGTGAAAGTGAAGTCACTCAGTCATGTCCAACTCAGCGACCCCATGGACTGCAGCCCACCAGGCTCCTCCGTCCATGGGGTTCTCCAGGCAAGAGTACTGGAGTGGGGTGCCATTGCCTTCTCCGCTGGGGGGCTCAGTAGGGCTGAAAACATGGCCCGTTACTGTCCACGGAGAAGCCAGAGCCCTGGGGGAGAACCCAAGCCATCCGGGTCCCAGGCAGCCTCAGGCTACACGTGGTCGGAGGCTGCAGACCTGCCCTGTGAGCAGTGATGCGCCCCTCACCAGGGCTTTGCTGCCCTCGCTCATAAAGGCTCTGGCTTCGCTGAATGTTGTGCCCGAGGGGCAACGCTGGGACCCCGTCATGTCCACCCGCAGTAGGGGACAGTCAGGGGCCCGGAGGGACGTGGGGACCCAGGAGAGACGTGTGCAAGCGGGGGCGTAAGATCTCCCCAAGGGTGTGGTGGCAAGAGAGGCCTGGGTAGAGCAGAGTGTTTTAGGAACCGGGACGGTCTGTGCAAAAGTCCCACTTCAGGAAGGCGGGCTGCAGGGAGGGGAAAGTGGGGAGGTGAGCGGTAACCCAGGGGCAGTGGGGAGACAGAGGCCCGGGAGGAGTGTTCCTGGCATGGCACGGCCCACGCTGAGGTCTCGAGGCAGGAGTCCCCCTGGTGAGTGTGCAGGAGCGGGAGGAGACCACTGGGGCTGGAGCAGCAAGTGTGCCCGGGGAGCCATGGAGGTCGTGGGGGCCTCAGCGGCCACCCCGAGGACCGGACTTTTCCTTTGGGTGTCTCATGAACCTCTCAGGTTTTCACAAGACCCTTCCGGCTGTGGGGATGACAGCGGGATGAAGGAAGGAGGCTGGGGCACTGTTTGGGTGAGCCACGAGCAGACGTGGCCCTGGTGCCGGCGGTGAGCGTGGAAGCTGCATTCTGAACGGGGGCCTCACCATCTCCCGCCTCAGGGCTTTTGCACAGGCCATGCCGTGCCCGGAACCCTCCTCCCAGATCCCTCTGTGCCCGCCTCCCACGGGTCTCTGTCTGGCCGAAAGCTCGGCTGTCTGTCAGATGGGGTTCCTGGCTGAGAAGAGGATGCAGAGAGGGGCTTAGGATCAGAGAGAGGCTGAGAGTGTGCGGCCCGCTGAGCTGGCTCTGGCCGCCGCCAGGCTCCATCCACTCGGAGGGACTGGAACAGGGGACCGCTCCGACCAGCCTGTGAGTTGAGGGGGACACCGAGGTGAGGTCCTTGGGGTGTGTGTGAACGCCCATGCCTTGCGACCACCCAGCCCTGGGACCCTGCGCCCGCCGGTGGGCTGCCGGCCCGTAATTGGATTTGCTGGGCAGCTGCCGGGGCTAAGCAGGCCCATGTGACGCAGCCGCGCGCGGCCGGTAGTTGGTGAAGTTAGCAGGGCGGCGGGGGCAGAGGTCGGGCAGTTAATGCTGTCGTGGGGACTTTGATGAAGTCAGTCCGGCTGCAGGGCTGGGAGCCACGGGGCTCGGCTGCCCCTCGCCTAACACGGTTAGGGGGCCTCCAGCTGCTGGCTGGGCCCCGGGCTCTGCGGGGCTGAACCCAGGAGGCCTGAGCCTGCAGGGGCAGCAGGTCACCTGCTGTGTGCTCCTGCCCAGGGCCCTGCAGCACCCGAGGGGACTCGTGGGCCCCTAGGGATCTGGGGGTGCTGCCCTGTGGCGGGGATGGGGGAGACAGCGGCCGGGCCACCGGGATCTCATGGGGAGGGCGAGGCCTGACATCTTCATGCTGAAAGCAAGCAGTGCCCCTCACCCCCTTCCCCTCCACCGGCTGGCCGTGGATGCCTGTGGTGGTTAGAGGCCCCAGGCCATGGGCTGGGCAGGCGGGCGGCCGTCGTGACCCTCACAACCCCGACAACGCGCAGGCACGGACACACACGCACGGACCTGCACGCACGGACACGGCCACGCGTGCATGAACACACATGCACGCACGGACCCACACGCAGGCGCAGGAGGTGCCAGCCCGGAGCCCGTGCGGCGCCCTGGAGAGGTCAGCCTGAGTCGGACGCCTGACCCGCCCCCGGCCCCGCAGGTGGGCCCCACTGTCCGCCCCCCCTCCCCCGCCCCCTCAAGCGAGCCAGCGCCCCCGCAAGCTCACTTGGCGCGTTTATTGAGCGCCGCCGGGCGGCGGGCGCGGGTGGCGCCTACTTGTTGTCCACCCGTTTGAGCTGCTTCTTGCCATTGATGGTCACCGACTTGAGCCGCCCGTCCTCCTCCACCTCCACGCGCTCCTGCCCGTTCTCCACGATGCGCTTGGTGGTGACCTTGTGGCCGTTGACGATCTCGGTGGACGACATCACCGATTTGAAGCCGGAGCCGCCAAAGGACGTGGACGAGAAGGTGGTCCGGCTGGCGCCCCCGCGGCCCAGGCTGTCAAAGGCCGAGAAGGCCTCCATGAACGCGGGGAACTCGCCGAAGCCGGCCGAGAATGCCCCGTGCAGCCCGTGGCCCCGGGCCCCGCGCTCGCTGCTGAAAGGCGCATCCCAGAAGTCGAAGGAGAAGGGGTCCAGGCCCCCGAAGAACTCGTGGAAGATGTCCTCTGGGTTGCGGAAAGTGTAGCCGCCGCCGAAAGGGCCGCTGTGCGGGGAGCCGGTCCCGCCTAGCCGCCAGCCGTCACAGCCCGCGCGGTTGTACAGCGAGCGCTTCTTGGAGTCGGACAGGACCTCGTAGGCCTCGGACACCTGCTTGAACTTCTTCTCGGCCTCCTCCTTGTTGTCGGGGTTCTTGTCGGGGTGCCAGCGCAGGGCCAGCTTGCGGTAGGCCTTCTTGATGTCCTCCGGGGAGGCGCTGGCCTGCACCCCGAGCACTTCGTAGTAGTTAGCCATGCCGAGGGCCGGGGCGTGGAGGTGGAGAGATGCGGGCCGGGGGCCCGGGTGGCCGGGGTGGGGGGCAGCAGTGGCAAGTGCGGGCCGCTCGTCGGGGCCTGGCCGGACTCTGGCTCCGGGGCGGCTCTGCCCGGCCGACTACCCTTTCATAGTACCAGCGCAGGGGGATGGGTGGGCGCCTCGCTGGAGGGGCGGGGGGAGGGAAGGCAGTGCCGCTAGGGGCCCCCCTCGGCCACAGGGCCCCCCGCAGAGCCGCCCGGCCCTTTGTGACATCGGGCCTGGGCGTGGCAGAGCCCGGCCCCTGCAGTCCGGGGCCTGGTACACGGGCCGGTCCTGCACAGGAGGCCATGCCTGGGGGTCCATGCTCGGAGCTCAGGCTGCTGGAGCTGCCAGGGCTGAGCCCCAGGGGCTGAGACAGGACCAGCATCCGGAGGTGGGCCCCAGGGTCTGCGCTGGGGCTCAGGGAGGGGCGTGAGGACCCCCGGGTACAGTGGACTGAGCCCAGAGTCTGGGTGAGGTTGGCGCTGGAGTTCCTCCTGCTGGCGACCAGCAGGCCGCTCAGGTTGTCTGAGAGGGGCCCCGCAGAGGCACGGGTGTGTGTCAGCATCCTGGGCCGCGCTCGGCTGACAGCACGCGCTCCTTGAATGAACGAGGCCCAGAGACGTGGCGTCAGACTCAGGGCCACACAGCAGGTGGGTGAGAGAGGGCGGTGCTGAGGCGTGGTGGACGCACCCTGGGAGGGGCGTTCCGCTCAGTGCTGGTGGGAAGGGCAGGCCAGTGAGCGCTGCGGGTCCAACAGTGGCCCTGTCCCGGCCGCAGAACCTGTGGGTGTGCGCGTATTACTGTTGGGGAAAAGGGTTTCTCCGTATGCAATTAGGGATCACCCTGGATTACCTGGGCAGGTCCAAAATCCATGACAGGAGTGCCTGGGAGACAGAGCCGCACCGAGAGCAAAGGTGGGGGGAGGGGGGAAGAACACGGCAGGGCCCACCAGCGCCCTGGGGCCGGGCTGAGGGAGCAGCCCCCGCCCACCCTGAGGGAGAGCAGCCTCGGCCAGCGGCCAGCGCTGTCTGCTGCGCTTGGCGGGAAGTAAGGAACCGCGGTGCCCGGGGGTGTCCCTCTTGTTCTGACGCTGGGCGCGTCCAGAAGCAGCACCAACAAGCACGGTAACACATCGGTTCCGTGCCCCTCGCCCCCTCCAGGTGAGACGGAGGCCCCAGCCCCGGGGAGAGCTCTGGTATGCCCCCCTACCTGTTCCCCTGTCGACGGCTCCTTTGCCCTTGATGCTCACGGGTGCTCGGCTCCCAGCACCTCGTGGGACAGCATGTTCTAACCAACCCCAGATGCTGGGGGGCGGCTGAAAGCAGATGGTGGGGACCCCAGAGTGTCAAGCGCTGTCTCCTCACACCCCTTGCCCAGAGGACGGCGCACCCTCCGTCCCCAGCCCGCCCGCCCGCGCGCTCGGCGGTGGGGTAATCCGGCTGGACGCGGGCGCAGGCAGTTCCGTAGGCGGGACGCTCGGTGTCCGTCGCTGCAGCGGGAGCCTGTTCTTGGCAGCCTTGTCCGCTGGGGCTGAGGGAAGGCACCCACAGGAGGTGCCCGGTGGCGGAGGCTCTCCGCCATGTCGCAGAGGCTTAGGACCGACGCTGGGCTCTCGCCCGCCTGATGCGTCAGCACCCCTGCGACAACTGCTGGGGCCGCGAGACGCATCCTCTCCTCCTGGAGCCCAGACTGAGGGGTCTCTGGGGGAGAGAGCGGGGGCTGGCGGGCACTGGGGACCCCCCACAGCCCCTCCTGGGACATCGCAAATGTCACGCTTGCCCACAGAACGTGGGCAAGGCCGTTTTCAGCGGAGTGGGGAGTGGCGGTCCTGCAGGACAGGTCTGCGCATCTCCAGCAGCGCCCTGAGAGGCGCGGTCCGTGCAGAGGGCAGAGGGCAGCGCCTTGTGGTGGGTGAGGCGGCCGTGGTCCTGGGGGAGGAGAGGCTGGCCTTGCTCCTGCTGGGGGCGGCAGTGGTGGTGGTGGCCCTTGGCAGGACCAGTCGGGGTGCTGGCGGGGTTGGGGGGCGCAGAGGGGAGCGCTGAGAGTGATCCCGCTGGCCGGCGCTCACACAGGGACCTCTGCACTCCTCCGGGGTCTCCATCGCTCCCTGGAGGAGCCCCTTACGGCTGGAGTCTGCAGGGGCCCGAGGTGTGGAGGAGAAGGAGGCAGGAGCAGGCAGAGGCCGCCCGGAGGTTTGCAGCAGCTTTGGGTGACCCTCCCAGAGGCCATGCTTTGGGGCAGCAGGCTGAGGCGCTCCGGGCACGCTCGCCAGATTGTGCCGGGGCTGGAGCAGCTGCCGGTGACCCTCGCAGACCGCGGTCACCGGTGACCAGCTTCCCTGGTCTCTCTGCCCTGTGTCGGCCAGCAGCTGACCTCGGGTGCCACGTCTTCATGCCTGCCACCTGGTCGGTGACTGTCTACCCCGTGCCAGAGGCTCAGGTGAAGGGGGCGGTGGCCGTGGAAATGGGGGCGATGTGGGTGGGGGGGTGAGAAGGGCGTAGTCACGGTGCAGGAACAGTGGCCACGGTGACCGCCGCTTGCTGAGGTCGGGATGCTGGTGGCGACGCAGGGATGGGGGGAAGCATGCAGATGGGCACGGCAGTGCCGACACGGGCTGGGGAGGTGGCCACGGACAGGGCGTGGCAGGTGGCGGAGGTGGGGGTGCCGCCAGTGGGGACAGGGCAAGGGGCCGGCGAGGAGGGTGACATCAGAGGCGGCGGCCGAGGTGGTGGGGTGTAGGGTGACGACCGCGGCGCGAGGGTGGTGCCCGTCAGGCGGGTGGGGAGGGAGGAGCAGGCGCGCGTGTCGCCCTGATGGTGGTAACGGGTATGAACTTGGTGGAAGCCCGGGCCTTGTAACAGCACGGTCGGCACAGTGAGGGGTGGCCACAGCAAGGCTGGGCGTGGGACCCGGGGTGGTGAAACCCCGGGGCACCCCGCAGTCGTGACCCTGGCCCAGGTTCCCTCTCTGCACCCTGCCTGGGGCTCCCCCGGCCTCCACTGGCCTCCCGTGGAGGGACCTCCTCTGATGCTGATGCGGCCCGAGCCCCTCAGCGGGCTCCCTGCCCTGCTCTCCCCCAGGTCCTGGGCTGGCCTGAGGCCCCCAGGGAGGTCAGCCCGTGGCCCCGGGCCCCGCGCTCGCTGCTGAAAGGCGCATCCCAGAAGTCGAAGGAGAAGGGGTCCAGGCCCCCGAAGAACTCGTGGAAGATGTCCTCTGGGTTGCGGAAAGTGTAGCCGCCGCCGAAAGGGCCGCTGTGCGGGGAGCCGGTCCCGCCTAGCCGCCAGCCGTCACAGCCCGCGCGGTTGTACAGCGAGCGCTTCTTGGAGTCGGACAGGACCTCGTAGGCCTCGGACACCTGCTTGAACTTCTTCTCGGCCTCCTCCTTGTTGTCGGGGTTCTTGTCGGGGTGCCAGCGCAGGGCCAGCTTGCGGTAGGCCTTCTTGATGTCCTCCGGGGAGGCGCTGGCCTGCACCCCGAGCACTTCGTAGTAGTTAGCCATGCCGAGGGCCGGGGCGTGGAGGTGGAGAGATGCGGGCCGGGGGCCCGGGTGGCCGGGGTGGGGGGCAGCAGTGGCAAGTGCGGGCCGCTCGTCGGGGCCTGGCCGGACTCTGGCTCCGGGGCGGCTCTGCCCGGCCGACTACCCTTTCATAGTACCAGCGCAGGGGGATGGGTGGGCGCCTCGCTGGAGGGGCGGGGGGAGGGAAGGCAGTGCCGCTAGGGGCCCCCCTCGGCCACAGGGCCCCCCGCAGAGCCGCCCGGCCCTTTGTGACATCGGGCCTGGGCGTGGCAGAGCCCGGCCCCTGCAGTCCGGGGCCTGGTACACGGGCCGGTCCTGCACAGGAGGCCATGCCTGGGGGTCCATGCTCGGAGCTCAGGCTGCTGGAGCTGCCAGGGCTGAGCCCCAGGGGCTGAGACAGGACCAGCATCCGGAGGTGGGCCCCAGGGTCTGCGCTGGGGCTCAGGGAGGGGCGTGAGGACCCCCGGGTACAGTGGACTGAGCCCAGAGTCTGGGTGAGGTTGGCGCTGGAGTTCCTCCTGCTGGCGACCAGCAGGCCGCTCAGGTTGTCTGAGAGGGGCCCCGCAGAGGCACGGGTGTGTGTCAGCATCCTGGGCCGCGCTCGGCTGACAGCACGCGCTCCTTGAATGAACGAGGCCCAGAGACGTGGCGTCAGACTCAGGGCCACACAGCAGGTGGGTGAGAGAGGGCGGTGCTGAGGCGTGGTGGACGCACCCTGGGAGGGGCGTTCCGCTCAGTGCTGGTGGGAAGGGCAGGCCAGTGAGCGCTGCGGGTCCAACAGTGGCCCTGTCCCGGCCGCAGAACCTGTGGGTGTGCGCGTATTACTGTTGGGGAAAAGGGTTTCTCCGTATGCAATTAGGGATCACCCTGGATTACCTGGGCAGGTCCAAAATCCATGACAGGAGTGCCTGGGAGACAGAGCCGCACCGAGAGCAAAGGTGGGGGGAGGGGGGAAGAACACGGCAGGGCCCACCAGCGCCCTGGGGCCGGGCTGAGGGAGCAGCCCCCGCCCACCCTGAGGGAGAGCAGCCTCGGCCAGCGGCCAGCGCTGTCTGCTGCGCTTGGCGGGAAGTAAGGAACCGCGGTGCCCGGGGGTGTCCCTCTTGTTCTGACGCTGGGCGCGTCCAGAAGCAGCACCAACAAGCACGGTAACACATCGGTTCCGTGCCCCTCGCCCCCTCCAGGTGAGACGGAGGCCCCAGCCCCGGGGAGAGCTCTGGTATGCCCCCCTACCTGTTCCCCTGTCGACGGCTCCTTTGCCCTTGATGCTCACGGGTGCTCGGCTCCCAGCACCTCGTGGGACAGCATGTTCTAACCAACCCCAGATGCTGGGGGGCGGCTGAAAGCAGATGGTGGGGACCCCAGAGTGTCAAGCGCTGTCTCCTCACACCCCTTGCCCAGAGGACGGCGCACCCTCCGTCCCCAGCCCGCCCGCCCGCGCGCTCGGCGGTGGGGTAATCCGGCTGGACGCGGGCGCAGGCAGTTCCGTAGGCGGGACGCTCGGTGTCCGTCGCTGCAGCGGGAGCCTGTTCTTGGCAGCCTTGTCCGCTGGGGCTGAGGGAAGGCACCCACAGGAGGTGCCCGGTGGCGGAGGCTCTCCGCCATGTCGCAGAGGCTTAGGACCGACGCTGGGCTCTCGCCCGCCTGATGCGTCAGCACCCCTGCGACAACTGCTGGGGCCGCGAGACGCATCCTCTCCTCCTGGAGCCCAGACTGAGGGGTCTCTGGGGGAGAGAGCGGGGGCTGGCGGGCACTGGGGACCCCCCACAGCCCCTCCTGGGACATCGCAAATGTCACGCTTGCCCACAGAACGTGGGCAAGGCCGTTTTCAGCGGAGTGGGGAGTGGCGGTCCTGCAGGACAGGTCTGCGCATCTCCAGCAGCGCCCTGAGAGGCGCGGTCCGTGCAGAGGGCAGAGGGCAGCGCCTTGTGGTGGGTGAGGCGGCCGTGGTCCTGGGGGAGGAGAGGCTGGCCTTGCTCCTGCTGGGGGCGGCAGTGGTGGTGGTGGCCCTTGGCAGGACCAGTCGGGGTGCTGGCGGGGTTGGGGGGCGCAGAGGGGAGCGCTGAGAGTGATCCCGCTGGCCGGCGCTCACACAGGGACCTCTGCACTCCTCCGGGGTCTCCATCGCTCCCTGGAGGAGCCCCTTACGGCTGGAGTCTGCAGGGGCCCGAGGTGTGGAGGAGAAGGAGGCAGGAGCAGGCAGAGGCCGCCCGGAGGTTTGCAGCAGCTTTGGGTGACCCTCCCAGAGGCCATGCTTTGGGGCAGCAGGCTGAGGCGCTCCGGGCACGCTCGCCAGATTGTGCCGGGGCTGGAGCAGCTGCCGGTGACCCTCGCAGACCGCGGTCACCGGTGACCAGCTTCCCTGGTCTCTCTGCCCTGTGTCGGCCAGCAGCTGACCTCGGGTGCCACGTCTTCATGCCTGCCACCTGGTCGGTGACTGTCTACCCCGTGCCAGAGGCTCAGGTGAAGGGGGCGGTGGCCGTGGAAATGGGGGCGATGTGGGTGGGGGGGTGAGAAGGGCGTAGTCACGGTGCAGGAACAGTGGCCACGGTGACCGCCGCTTGCTGAGGTCGGGATGCTGGTGGCGACGCAGGGATGGGGGGAAGCATGCAGATGGGCACGGCAGTGCCGACACGGGCTGGGGAGGTGGCCACGGACAGGGCGTGGCAGGTGGCGGAGGTGGGGGGGCCGCCAGTAGGGACAGGGCAAGGGGCCGGCGAGGAGGGTGACATCAGAGGCGGCGGCCGAGGTGGTGGGGTGTAGGGTGACGACCGCGGCGCGAGGGTGGTGCCCGTCAGGCGGGTGGGGAGGGAGGAGCAGGCGCGCGTGTCGCCCTGATGGTGGTAACGGGTATGAACTTGGTGGAAGCCCGGGCCTTGTAACAGCACGGTCGGCACAGTGAGGGGTGGCCACAGCAAGGCTGGGCGTGGGACCCGGGGTGGTGAAACCCCGGGGCACCCCGCAGTCGTGACCCTGGCCCAGGTTCCCTCTCTGCACCCTGCCTGGGGCTCCCCCGGCCTCCACTGGCCTCCCGTGGAGGGACCTCCTCTGATGCTGATGCGGCCCGAGCCCCTCAGCGGGCTCCCTGCCCTGCTCTCCCCCAGGTCCTGGGCTGGCCTGAGGCCCCCAGGGAGGGTGGGCGGGCGGAGGCCACGGGGAAGGAGACGGGCTGGAGGCCGTGGGGAGCGGGGCGCAGTGCAGGAGGCGCGGGGTGGGCAGGCTGGGCGAGGAGCCCGCAGGGCGAGGATGGAGGGCGGCCGGGGACCGCGGCCGTGCCTGTGAGGACGGCCGCACGCAGAGGGGCCTCCTTCTGTTCAGGGGGCTCCCCTTCTCTGCCGGGGGCTCCCCTTCTGCCGGCTTGAACTGGCATCCTCTGAGGCCCAGGAGCCGGAAGTGTCCGTGGAGATGGCGGGAGCAGCCGGCCCAGGCCCCTCCACAGACCCACCAAGGCTCAGGGCTGAGCCGACGCCGGCCAGCCAGCCCCCACCCTCCTCTCTGCCTCGATCGCCTGTGGGTGACGAGGCTTCTCCCTGCAGGGCTTCCTGCTCCCTGGGGAGCCCCTGGCCTCCCTGGTCTCAGGCCCACCCGGAGCCCTGGCCCAGGGCGAGAAACAGGCCCTTGGGTGACCAGGCGCTGGCCGGCAGAGTCCAACCCCACGTCTTCTCACCCAGAGAAGGCAGGGCACACCCAAGGTCACACAGCGGCCCCAGGGCGAGCTGGGGCGGGGGGAGCAGGGGGGCCCGGCAGCCAGTTGGTATTCTCAGCGGCCAGAGGCCCCTCTCTGTCTCTGTAATTAATGGAGTGGCTTTTTAAAAGGATTCTAATCACCCCCGATCCTATCTGCTTATCACTAGCGTCCCTAATTAGATGAACCTGGCAGTCACTCGGTTAATTCCCCCCAGCCCTGTGCAGCCCTGCCCAGCCTGGGGCAGCCGCCCCAGCGCCCCCTGCCCCCCTGCCCAGCCAGATGGGCGGTTCAGGCCTTGTCTCCCCTCGGGGCCCCCAGTTTGCTAAGTGCATTAACTCCAGGATGGATGGGCCGCCGGGTGGATGGGGACCGGTGAGTGCAGGGACGGGGCGGCGGACAGTGACGGGTGGACACACGGATGGGCGGGGAAGCTGCGCGCTCGTCCCGCCAGGTCAGACAGCCGCCGTCCACCCGCTGTGTGTTACCGAGGAGGTCACGGCGCCTCTCGGGGCCTCGGTCTCCTCTGTCAGATGGGGCAGAACAGCATCTTCCCCATCGGGCTGCTGAGAGGACAGCTTCGGACGGCGGAGGAGCCGGCTACCGTAGGTTAATGACGGAAGTGTGGTGACGGGTGAGGTCAGGGTGGGCGGGCGGAAGGACAGGACAGGTGAGTGAAGGCAGAGGGGTGGACGGGCGGTCTGAGGAGTCCTGGGCAAGTGGTGGAGGGACATACAGGCTGGTGGCTGGGAGCAAGCCCACCGGGCGGGCAAGGGCGAGGGGGCGGCCTGTCCCCCCAGACGCCCCAGGACGGCCTCTGCACAGACAAGGCTCAGACTTGCCGGCCCTCCCCGGACCTCCAGGGGAGTGTCCCGCCAGTGACACGTGCCCACCGGGTCTCTGCGTCCTCACCCTCATCCCCACCCAGGTTACACCCCTGGGGTGGGCCGCCTGGTCTCTGGAGGCTCAGTGGGCAATTACAGCCTGAGAGAAGGCATCACACGTGGGACCACCCCCCAAGTTCCAGAGTGTGCCAGCCTCCGGGGCAGCTACCCTCCCCTCCCCACCCCCGCCTGTAGCAGCCCTGGGAAGGGCTCTGATCCCAGTTCCCGCAGTTGGTTTCAGGCATCTAGGAGAATCCAACCCCCAGAAGCTCCCCCAGCACCCATGGGCCTCGGTGGCTTCCAAGCTGTGCGAGTTCTTAGGTCTTTTTGGGAAAAGTATAGAACAAAGA
>SJYT01066745.1:82395-100869 GCA_006410635.1 Cephalophus harveyi | reverse complement strand
CCACCCACCATCCATCTCAAACATTTCCTGAGCTCCTGTCACGCCCGTGCCGTGTGCCAGGCCTTCTCTGAGGGCTGTAGGTGTGTATGCCAGTGAGTGCACCCGACGGAGCCTTGCCTTTGTGGAGGTGACTCTGGTGCAGAAGGTCCGAGAAGCTGATGCGAGTGACGGCTTCGTGTAGTGTCGGGTGGTGAGAGGCGCCGTGAAGGAGAAACAGAAAGACAGCCCCTCCTGACGGGGCAGTCGAGAGGGCACGCACCCTGCACACGCGAGCTCAGGCCAGGCCCTGGGCCCGGGCACACCTGTGCACGTGAGCACACACAGCCCCCACGAGGCCGGAAGCACTGCTGTGCCTGGGGGTCAGGGCGCCGTCCCTGAGCTGTGGATTCAGCTGGGTCACCTCCCTCTCCCCGCCCTACACAGCCTGCGCCAGGCTCTGGGGACAGAGACACGACCAGCCTCGAAGGGGGGCCAAGCCTTCGACTGTGTGATACCAACAAACTGGAAAATTCTGAGAGAGACGGGAGTACCAGATCACCTGACCTGCTCCTGAGGAACCTGTATGCAGGTCAAGAATCAGCAATTAGAACTGGACATGGAACAACGGACTGCTTCCAGGTCGGGAAAGGAGTGCGTCAAGGCTGTATACTGTCGCCCCACTTATTTAACTTCTATGCAGAGTACATCGTAAGAAACGCTGGGCTGGAAGAAGCACAAGCTGGAATCAAGATTGCCGGGAGAAATAGCAATAACCTCAGATATGCAGATGACACCACCCTTATGGCAGAAAGTGAAGAGGAGCTAAAAAGCCTCTTGATGAAAGTGAAAGTAGAGAGTGAAAAAGCTGGCTTAAAGCTCAACATTCAGAAAACGAAGATCATGGCATCTGGTCCCATCAATTCATGGGAAATAGATGGGGAAAGAGTGGAAACAGTGTCAGACTTTATTTTCTTGGGCTCCAAAATCACTATAGATGGTGACTGCAGCCATGAATTAAAAGATGCTTGCTCCTTGGAAGAAAAGCTGTGACCAACCTAGACAGTATATTAAAAAGCAGACATGTCACTTTGCCGACAAAGGATCGTCTGCTCAAAGCTATGGTTTTTCCAGTGGTCGTGTATGGATACGACAGTTAAGACTATGAAGAAATTTGAGCGCTAAAGAATTGATGTTTTTGAATTGTGGTGTTGGAGAAGACTCTGGAGAGTCCCTTGGACTGCAAGGAGATCCAACCAGTCCATCCTAAAGGAGATCAGTCCTGAATATTCATTGGAAGGACTGATGCTGAAGCTGAAGCTCTAATACTTTGGCCACCTGATGTGAAGAGCTGACTTACTGGAAAAGACCCTGATGCTGGGAAAGACTTGGGGCAGGAGGAGAAGGGGACGACAGAGGATGAGATGGGTGGATGGCATCACTGACTCAATGGACATGGGTTTGGGTGGACTCCGGGAGTTGGTGATGGACAGGGAGGCCTGGCATGCTGCAGTCTATGGGGTCGCAAAGAGTTGGACACAACTGAGCAACTGAACTGAAGTGATGGACCAGAGAGGTATTCGTTTCATTCACATGCACATTTAAAACCATACAGGTGACTTGTTTGGCTATTTATTTCCTAATAAATTAACAAGTTCAGAACCTCAAAACATGAAGGAGTTGCGGGGCCTGCGGGCACAGAGTCCACAGGGCTCGGCCGCTAGGCCCGGGTGTGCGTGTGTCCTGGACTGGGGGGCCCTGGGGCAGCTGTGAATCAGCAGCAGGGGAGGGATCAGTTGCAGATTCCAGAAAGACCTCTCCACAGCGAGAGACTATTTCATACCCAACAAACTAGTATAAACGCAGTGTCCAAAAGTACTAAGTGGCAGCGAGGGTATGAAGTCCCCAGACCCTGCGGTAGGAATGGTAACTGGGACAAGTTTGGAAATTCCTTGGCCTTAGCCTACAGGTGGGAGGCGGCGGGGGGGGGTCCCTTGAGTCAGAAGTTGCAGTTCTAGGCCCCTCCCACTCCCCCGAGAAGAGGGGGCTCTGACTTACGGGGGGTGTTGCTCTGGGACTGTGGGCCTTTATATGAGCTCCGCCCAGTGGGCCCCTCCGTCAGAGTCTTGTCTGTTGCCCACTTAGAAGGAGCTGCCAGATGGTGCAGCTGCAGGGGAGTCGAGGAGCTTGGCGGCCGGTCGGGTGTCTCTGCGGTCCAGCCTCTGCTGAGAGGCCGGCCCTGGTGGCACCTCATCTGCAGCCACGTGGAGCCCTGAGCCGCCCCGCCCCGCCCCTGGGCTCCTGACCCACAGATGGTGGCACAGACACGCGTGCGCCCTTGAGCGTCTGAGTTGGCGACGGTTTCTTACATGAAAGAGAAAACCAGTACCAGGTGGGGTGCGTGCCTGGTCACTTGGGTCGTGTCTGCCCCTTCGCGACCCGTGGACGGTAGCCTGCCAGGCTCTCCTGCGCGCTGGACTCTCCAGGCAAGGATCCCGCAGTGATTGGAGGTGGTGTGTGGTTGGCTCTCTTTCTGGGTGTTCACCATTGAAATGAAAAGGTCGCACGTGAGCCCCATGGCCGAAGAGACAGGTGGCAGGGCCCGAGCAGCGAGTGAGAGAGGAGGCCAGGGTGCCACCCGCGGGTGCGGGCAGAGCCAGGCGGTGCGCGGGAGTGCCGTGGGGGGATGCGTGTGTAGATCTGCCTGCCTGCTCCTGAGGACGGGGGGCCTCCCCCAGCATCCGCTCCTGAGGACGGGGGGGCCTCCCCCAGCATCCGCTCCTGAGGACGGGGGGCCTCCCCCAGCATCCGCTCCTGAGGACGGGGGGCCTCCCCCAGCATCCACTCCTGAGGACGGGGGGGCCTCCCCCAGCATCCGCTCCTGAGGACGGGGGGCCTCCCCCAGCAGCTGCTCTGTGCCTGGATCACGGCCTCCCCTAGATCAGCACAGCCACACCTGGAGGGAGGGGTTGGGAGAAGAAAGAAACTAGCATCTCCCCGGGGTCCCCCCGGGAGCCCTGCATCAGGGTTGGGGTGAGGAGTTAGGGGGCCAGAGAGCTGGAAGGAAGCAGCTGGGCTGGGCGCCCCAAGTCCCCTCTCTGGGGAGGAGCCCCAGCTCCAGCCTGAGGCCAGTGGGAGCCATCCTGCCTGCCCCTCCCGGGGAGCAGTCCCCAGCCGTGCAGGAGGGTCGTCGGGGGCAGCCCGCCCTGCTGGGGGCAGGCCGGGGGGGAAACGTGGAAAGCCCCCACCGAACGGCCAGGGCTGTCGCCTTAACACTCCCATCCACGGCCTTAGGTGCCCTGGAGAAGCAAGAACCAAGGGGCCGCCAAACGCGTGGGCCTCCGGGGTGGAGACAAGCTCCGGGGCTCCATCTGAAGCCCCCTGAGCTGAAATGGCCCCCGAAGGCCGTCTGCTGCTTGGGTGGGCTTTCCGAGGATGGAGTACCCTTGGCCTTCCTTCTATTACCCTTTCTCCAGCCCTGCAAGGTGTGGTCTGCCTTTACTGATGAGGACTGAGGGTCCAGAGGGACAGTCGCTTGCTCAAGGCCGCGCAGCAAGGGAGGGGCAGTTTTGTCTGCCCCTCAGCCAGGCACGGCGTTGGCTAAGGACGGGAGCCCTGAGGGGCTGAGGGAGGGAGAAGTCAGGTAAGGCTTCCTCAGGATCTTTGGCTGGGGTTTTGAAGGGTGAAGAGGCGTTCTCCGGGCAGATCTGAAGGGGAGAACCCCTGAGAGACGGACCAGAAGCAAGGCGGAGCAAAGAGAAAAAGTTCTAATAATGATTATTTTCTACATAACACAAGTGGCAGCTTACGATAGTGACACAAATTCATAAAGTGGAAACTACCATCTCCCCGCCCGTGGCCTCTCACACTTCCCAGAAGTAACAGCTGTTACTCATGAGGCATGTCTTCCCAGATTTCTTTATATATCCACACAAATATTTTTTAAAACGAAAAAGTCATGCATTATATATTGTTCTGCATTTTCCTTCCCCCCCCCAAAAAAAAACCCTTGCAGTTGAACCTTTTATTTCTAGTGTTTCTGTGAAGCGCTCCTGAGACGAGCTTGCTGGGCCAGGGAGCACGTGGCATCCAGTCAACATTCCCACAAGTGGCACGTGCCAGCAGCCATTCCTACCATCTGCTGGCCTTTGCCGTCTTCCTGAGAGGAGAGGTTAGAAGTGGTGACTCCTTGCAAAGTCTGCATGGCCTCGATGCTCTCTGGGGTTGAGCTCCCGTCCAGATGATTGCCAGGTGTTTACTTACATGTCTGTTGGGAAGGACCCCTGGGTCTCTCCTTTGCCTGTTTTTTTTTTTTTTTTCAGGGGCTGGGTGGGGAGGTATCAGGGAGCTGTCTTTTTATTACATGTTGCATTTTTTTGTTTTGAGCTTTTGCATATTGGCCCAATTGCAAAGTTTTTATCTCCCATTTTGCAATGGTTAGTCTTAAATAATTCTGTTTATTATTAAAGCTATTAAACCTCATTATGGAATAGTTGGAAAATGGGGAGAAGGAGAAATTGCCTGTCACAAAGACGTCACCCTCTGTTAGCGTTTGGGGACAATTCCTTCCCCAGACGTTGCAGCGACGGTTGTCGCTGTGCTATGCACTCGGCTTCAGAGCGTAACCTTTGGGAGGCATTTTCAAGGCTTTCTAGCGGGTGTCCTGTGGTCCCCTCACCCCCTCCTTTTTGTTAACTGTGGTAAAACCCGCATCACATAAAGGCCACCGTTGTCACGTGTCCAGTCACTGGCTTGAGGGCTTCCCCATCCGTGCGCAGCGCTGACCACCGTCATCCCCAGGGCCTCTGAAGCTGTCCCCGTGAGACCACTCCCCGTGCGCCCCCGCGCCCAGCCCTGGTAACCAGCCTCTCTGTCCCTGTGACCCTGGGAGCTCTTGGGGCCTCAGATACATGGGATCAGCCAGTGTGTGTCTGTCTGTCGCTGACTCGTTTCGCTGAGCATGAAGCCCTCAAGGGTCGTCATCCGCGTTGTAGCGGGTGTCAGAGTTCCCTCCCTTTCTAAGGTCGAGTAATATTCCACTGTGCGGATGGACCTCGTTGCCTCCATCCGCTCATCCGTCAGCGGACACCTGAGTGGCCTCTGCCTTTGGGCTGCCGTGAATAAAGCTGCTGTGAACGTGGGTGCCGATAACACCTGCTTGAGTTCCTGCTTTTACTTCTTCAGTAACTGCTCACCTTGCCCTCTTCCTGAGCATGGGGGTTGTATCCAGGCTCTCTTTTGGAAGATGACTCAGCGTTCTAGCCTTGGAGCTAGACTGTGATCTCAGGGCTCCTTTCAGACGCACCGCACGACCCCGGGCGTTGTCCCCACTCCCTCCCTGCCCCAGAAGGTTTGCAATCTTAGCACATTTCCTTAAAATGGGCCCTTCTTTCTCTTTGATCCCTTCAAAGGCCAGACTTCTCCTAGAGCTTTGCAGTGTTCCCCGGCCAATCTTTCTGTCGGAGAACCAACCCGGGTGACCCAGCTGGGTAGGTTGCAGTGAATGGCTTTGAGAACAACTCCTTGAGAAGTCAGGACGCAGTATAGACTCCATGGGACGCTGGGACTCAAGCTCCGTGTCCCCAAGACCCAGACAGGCCTGGGCGGGAAGGGCCCGGTGACGACGGAGCAGGGCTTGAGGGGAGCAGTGCAGAGACGGCCCTGCACACACGCAGCCCCTCAGCGCCAGCTCTTCGGCCTCTGTTTAAGTGAATCTCCCAATTTTTTTTTCTTGGATCCCAGCGTCCTGACCAAGGATTGAACCCAGGCCAAGACACTGCCGGCCTGGAATCCTAACCGCTGGGCTGCCGGGGAACTCCCCGAATCTCCTAACTCAGAAGTATTTGCAACTCAGTCATATTTTTGTCAAACATGGTGCAGCCCAAACAAAACTTGTCCGCTGGCTGGGCCGGCCCGCAGGCTGTCGGCCCCAGACCTGAGCAGACCTTCACCGTGGAGGCGCTGCCGGCTGGGTGTTCCGACCCCCGGGACCGAATAGCCTGCATCAGTGCAGGACACCTCGCTGACCACCCGTTATCTTGTAAATAATCGGGTCTCTTTTGGGCTCACCCGAGGCTGAGCCGTTGATCGGCTTATTCTGTCCGCCCGGCCACGAGGTCTGAACGACCGAGATGAGAGAAGCTTGTTTAACAGTGGAAAGCCATGCACACACACCGTGCTGTTTTTTCCCTAATTTTCTGACTTGTTCTGCTGGTCTTGTTAGTTTTTCCAGATAAAGTTCGGAATCATTTCATCATTTTGCCTAAAAGCAAAACAAGCCAGGCCACCTTCTGATGTGCCGGCCGCGCTGTGGCTCAGGACGCGCCGCCCCCACCCCCACCCCCCGCCCGGACTGTCCCGTGGCTCACCTTGCCTTCCTCCCAGGTGAGCCGGACCCAGGCAGCCCGCGCACGCCTAGTTCCCCAGGGTGGGGTCGGTCTGGGACCCTGGGGCCTGGAATGCTGGCTCCCTGCCCTGTTCCTGGTGGAGGGTCACCAGGAACGGGGAGGAGGGTTTGGGGGACCGAGCTAGACTGTAAGAATTACAAGGAGGGGTTGGGTCCTTCCTCCCACAAATGGGAAGAAGGGGCCCCGCAGGAGGAAGGGCCCAGGCTGCCTGCCCCCCTGGGTGCAACCAGATGGAACAAAGGCTGGCCCACCCCCGCGTCCGGCGCCGCCCGCAGAGTCGTAAAGGCCCCGGCGCCCGGAGCAGCCCGCCAGCACGCCCGCCCTGCCTGGGAGCTCCGCGGCCACGGAATCGAAACCGCTTCCAGCACAATGGCCCTGGGCTGTGGGAGACTGCGCTGGGGGTTGGGAACAGCGGTGCGAGAGCGGGAGCCTCGGGCCTGGGCCTGCTGCTCTGGGGGGACGCGCTGGCCTGGAAGCTGGGCCTCCAGGGCCAGCACGAGCTGCCCCCCCTGCTGCGGGGAACACCGTCCCCCTCAGCAGCGCGCCCCCACCGACCCAGCTCTGTCAGGGCCCCCTGCCCTGCAAACCTGTCATCCTGGCAACAGGTCCCCCCCAGCAAGGAGCCTCACGTGTCTCGGGCGCACCCCCACGCCAAGAACCAACGGGGCTGGTACCTGTGTGCGGGATCAGTGGCCGGGTCTGTTCACGGGTGTCTGAGAAGCGCCCGCCAGCGGCCCAGCGTCCAGCTGGCTCTCGGCACCTTCCGCGGCCAGGGCCCAGGCCCCTCGAGGAACTCCAGCGGCACAAGGAAGGAGGGGAGGGGGGCCGCTAGACAAGCGCTGGGGACAGGGAGGCCTCTTCCCGGGTCATTCTGGGCTGTGCGTTCTGTGCTTGGGTCGGGAGTGGGCTCTGGTTCTGAGCTGCAAGCTCTGGACTGAGGCTTGGGGCCCACAGCAGGGCCCCGGGGGTTCTGGGCTCTGCTCTGACGCCCAGATTCTGAGGTCCGGGCTCAGGGCCTCGGGCTGAGTTCCCGCAGGTCGGTGCTAAGTTCTGGGTCGGGGGTCAGGCTCTGTGCCCCGTGCTTCGGGCAGCAGCTTAGTCTCCAGGCTCTAGGCGGTGGCCCTGGACTCTGGGTGGAGGGCCTCTTGGCCAGAGGCTGGGCAGGGTCGCCATGCCGCTCACAGTCTGGAATGTCCTCTGCTTCGGAGCAGAGACTCTTGCTGGTCCTGTGGGCCGCGTAGCCCCCAGACCACAGCAGGGCCAGGCATGCGTGAGCGCTCGATGCACCGTCCAAGTGAGACACCCTCTCCTGTGGTCGGAAGCCGGGGCGCAGGCCAGCAAGACCCCGGGAGGGGAGGCCGAGCCCCACGGCTGGGAGGGGAGCTGCTGAGAGCCCGCCCCGACCTCGCAGCGTGCTGTTCCTGCTCCAGCGAGGGTGCGGTCAGAGGGCAGAGCTGGGGCAGGGGCGGCCCGGGTCAGGGCCCCAGGAAGGCGCTCCCCTCCCTCTGCCCTGACTCGGGGGGTGGTCATCTGGGAGCCCCAGCAGGCACCCGAGCCCGTGCCCTCCAGCCTGCGGTCTGGGCTGAGGAGGATAAAGAGGAGCCTCCTGGGCAGTGGACGTGAGGGCCTAGGAGCAGGCGGACGGCCATCAGATACCCGTCGCCAGGGACCCGGGGAGTAGAGATGGTGGGGTCAGGACCATGGATGGCGAGCATGGGGACTAAGGAGGAATGTGACCTTGGGGAGATCAGAGACCCTGCCGGCGAGAGGCAGCCTTGGCCGCAGACACCAGGGCCGTGGGGAGTGAGGAGGTGGTGGGGGCATCAGTGTCCCTTCGTCAGTGACCAAGAGTGGCCTCGAGTCAGTGGCCACGACCACCCGGAGGTGTGTGGTCTTGGGGGGATCGAGGCGCTGATGGTTAGAGACAGGTGTTCCCGGGGACCTGTGGGGCTGGCGGCCGCTGCTGCTGCTGATCGGGGGGTGAGGGACACTGTCACCGGGGACTTGGAAGGGAAGACTCGGCAGTCACCCGTGTTGAACGCGATGACTCTCACTGGGCAGTCGGAAGATTTGATGGCAAGGAGGCCCCTCCGCGACCAGGGGCAGTGGTCCTGAGGTCACTGGAGACAAGCAACCAAGGGCATTGCTGAGAGGCGCTGGTGCTGGGTGGCGTGGGCCTGCCGATGCTGCTCACGCATGAGCAATCGGACCCATCCCTGATTAGGAAAGTCCCGATCGGTGACACCTGTGACCACGCTCGGCATGAGCCGGGACAGTAGTGACGGCACGGCAGTGGTCGGGAGCAGGGGCGTCGGCAGCCAGCCAGCCCGGTGCAGACACCGCTGAAGAGGGTGCGGCCTGGGTGGCGAGAGGCGGTTAGGAGCCCTGGCTGGTGAGCAGGGCCTGCCGCTGGAGACACTGCTGAGCACAGTCGTGACCGGACACAGCCCCAGCAGAGGCCTCGATGAAACTCTGGTCACGAGCTGGCGATCGGCTGGCTGTTAGGAAGCGGATGTCTACAGTCCCAGGCTCTGGTGATCAGATGTGTCATTGATCAGGAATGTCAGTCATGATGACTGTCCCCAGTAACCAGAATCATTGATTAGAGAACAGCACTCAGTGACATCAGCGGTCAGAGACACGGGAGGTCACGTTTGCCGGTGGACAGACGCTGGTGATCAGGGAGCTCAGACACAGGAGCTCGAGGGTGGCAGGGGGATGCGGCCCCCTGGGCTCTCCCTGAGCCCCACTGAGCCCTTAGGAAAAGGGCCGGCACGTGCTTAGAGGGTGCAGAGCCCACGGCCTCCCTGAGCGCTCCCCCCCGCACCCACCGGCACCCCAGGACCCCCACCAGGCAGTGAGGAGGTTCAGGTGGCGCAGGGCAGGGGAGGCGCAGCGCCCCGTGTCCCAGGAGCCCTTCCGGCTGAACCCCAGGGCTGCAGGACCAGTTCGCGCTGAACAATCTCCACACCCAGGCGGGACTCAGGAGGCCCGTGAGCCCACAAGGCAGGCCAGAGGCATTCACAAAAAGTATTTTATTATTCTTAACAGTATTCACTTTGAAGGAATAGGAAGAGAGCATACAATTTTTACAGACAATATATAAATGTTGTACATAATTAACAATAACTTAGTTCACTAATCCAAAATAAAACCAGCCAAATAAAACATAAAACCAGAAAATACTGCCGATTCTTCTTCTGATGCGGATGCTAGTACAAAATAAGTTACTTCCGGCTGCGGTGCCCCCTATTGCACTTGGCCTGCATCAGCACAGTCCTCTTCCTGGGCCGGCCCCGGCCAGCCGCCGCGCCCGCTGCGGCCGCAGACTCTCCGCCCGGACACGGTTATGTACAGCTGTACCTTGGGAAGGGTCCAGACACCCACAGCGCGGCGCAGCGGGAGCCTGGCAGCCCCACCTGCCGCCTCAGCCCCCCGAAGCCTGGAGCCGCCCCGGCCCCCGGCCCCCCTCCAAGGGCGGCGCCATCTGAGTCTCTCCAGCCACAGCCTTGGTTTGTAGGTTTCTCTTTTTTCCACAGCAAGGGCTCCTGCGGCCACATACAACTGACTGGACCCAAAGAGTTTAAAAATGAAGCAAGTCATCAGCGAGTTAAGCTTATGCAGGTTTTCTCGTTTTGTTTTTACATGTTTTTCTTCTGCGTCGGTGTCGCGAAGAGGGGGTTCAGGGGCTAGCAGGAAAAGGAGTATGTGCTGGGTGTCCTGGCCGCGGCGGCGGAGGGCGCTGGGTCAGGCTGGCCCCAGCCTCAGGACCACAGAGCGATGTGGGAGGCGCCTCCCCTCTCAAGAAAGCGCTTCCTTCCCGTGGCCCAGCCCTGGCCCGGGAATCGGCACAGGGCCGCCCCTGATTGTCTCTGCCCTCCGGGGCCTGCGCGGCCCCCCTGGAGAGGCTCAGCCCAGCTGGGTTCGGCGCTTGCAGAGGGGGCCCAGGTCCCCCCAGAGACCTGCCCCCAGAGCCAGGCAGGCGGGCTGGCCACGTGGCACTCGGCCCCAAGAACCAAGTCTCCCCGTCCTCGTGAGAAATCTGAGCCAAATCAACTCTTCCGCCTGCTCCCCTGGCTTCTCCGCGGCCCCCGAGGGTCCCTCGCCCACTCGTGTCTCTTCAGAGCTGTCCTTCACGCTTCTGGTCCTCGGTGGACACCCCGCCTGGGTGTGGCCAGGCCTGCCTGGGAGCTGCTTCACAGTGGCGGCCAGGGCGCCCACAGGTGAGGCCACGTGTGTCCAGCGGGGCGGGCAGGGGCCGCAGTCTCGGGGTGGGCCGGCCCGCTGGGCCCTGGGTCCCCCGTGCCCCGGGAGCACCGTCCCCGGCCTCCGCCCGTCGGTCTGTGGGGTGGTCCCTAGCCCATGGCGGTCACCATGCTGGATCTGTCTCTTATACACATCTTTCGTCAGTGACCAAGAGTGGCCTCGAGTCAGTGGCCACGACCACCCGGAGGTGTGTGGTCTTGGGGGGATCGAGGCGCTGATGGTTAGAGACAGGTGTTCCCGGGGACCTGTGGGGCTGGCGGCCGCTGCTGCTGCTGATCGGGGGGTGAGGGACACTGTCACCGGGGACTTGGAAGGGAAGACTCGGCAGTCACCCGTGTTGAACGCGATGACTCTCACTGGGCAGTCGGAAGATTTGATGGCAAGGAGGCCCCTCCGCGACCAGGGGCAGTGGTCCTGAGGTCACTGGAGACAAGCAACCAAGGGCATTGCTGAGAGGCGCTGGTGCTGGGTGGCGTGGGCCTGCCGATGCTGCTCACGCATGAGCAATCGGACCCATCCCTGATTAGGAAAGTCCCGATCGGTGACACCTGTGACCACGCTCGGCATGAGCCGGGACAGTAGTGACGGCACGGCAGTGGTCGGGAGCAGGGGCGTCGGCAGCCAGCCAGCCCGGTGCAGACACCGCTGAAGAGGGTGCGGCCTGGGTGGCGAGAGGCGGTTAGGAGCCCTGGCTGGTGAGCAGGGCCTGCCGCTGGAGACACTGCTGAGCACAGTCGTGACCGGACACAGCCCCAGCAGAGGCCTCGATGAAACTCTGGTCACGAGCTGGCGATCGGCTGGCTGTTAGGAAGCGGATGTCTACAGTCCCAGGCTCTGGTGATCAGATGTGTCATTGATCAGGAATGTCAGTCATGATGACTGTCCCCAGTAACCAGAATCATTGATTAGAGAACAGCACTCAGTGACATCAGCGGTCAGAGACACGGGAGGTCACGTTTGCCGGTGGACAGACGCTGGTGATCAGGGAGCTCAGACACAGGAGCTCGAGGGTGGCAGGGGGATGCGGCCCCCTGGGCTCTCCCTGAGCCCCACTGAGCCCTTAGGAAAAGGGCCGGCACGTGCTTAGAGGGTGCAGAGCCCACGGCCTCCCTGAGCGCTCCCCCCCGCACCCACCGGCACCCCAGGACCCCCACCAGGCAGTGAGGAGGTTCAGGTGGCGCAGGGCAGGGGAGGCGCAGCGCCCCGTGTCCCAGGAGCCCTTCCGGCTGAACCCCAGGGCTGCAGGACCAGTTCGCGCTGAACAATCTCCACACCCAGGCGGGACTCAGGAGGCCCGTGAGCCCACAAGGCAGGCCAGAGGCATTCACAAAAAGTATTTTATTATTCTTAACAGTATTCACTTTGAAGGAATAGGAAGAGAGCATACAATTTTTACAGACAATATATAAATGTTGTACATAATTAACAATAACTTAGTTCACTAATCCAAAATAAAACCAGCCAAATAAAACATAAAACCAGAAAATACTGCCGATTCTTCTTCTGATGCGGATGCTAGTACAAAATAAGTTACTTCCGGCTGCGGTGCCCCCTATTGCACTTGGCCTGCATCAGCACAGTCCTCTTCCTGGGCCGGCCCCGGCCAGCCGCCGCGCCCGCTGCGGCCGCAGACTCTCCGCCCGGACATCGCCACCCCTGCTCCCTCCCCCCACCCACCGGGCCCAGGAGGGCAAATCGCACAGAAGCCTCTGCATCTCAGAACCTAAAACGTCACAGAACTTCAGACTAAAGTGCTCTCAGAACCAACGGGGCTGCAAGCGCTGCAAGGGAAAAGCAGCCCCCGCCCCAGCCCCTGCCCCAGCCCCTCCCGAACACGATGCCACACAGGGAACCGAGGCCGAGGCTCGGACAGGGGGCCGGTCTAAACGTCTGGCCCGTCCCCTTGGGCGCCTCAAGCTGGGGCTGCAATTCCCAGAAAATGCACAGTCCTGGGCACATGCAAAGCCTCAGGGCCAGAGGCCAGGGCCCTGCAGCTGCCAGGGCAGGGAGGGGAAACGCTCAGGAGCCAAGCTGCACGCCGCCCAGCGCAGCAGCCACGGACCACGTGGCCATTTAAATGCAACTGAACTACAGCTCAAGCAAGCTAGAAATACAGTTTCTTCAGTCACAGCGGCCACATTTGAGGGGATCCCTCATCACAGCACAGCTGGAGGCGACCACGATAGATGGTGCATGCCCAGAAGGCGTCCATCGGCCACAACTTACTGGACAGCGCCGACCTACCTGTCCAGGGCCCTGCCCCCAGTCCCCAGGGCCCTGACTGCCCCCAGCCCCTCGGGGAGTACAGGACTGACCCGGAGCCCCGGACTCCTGGAGGAGAAGGCAGCGGCAGGCGCCCTATAGGCGGGGTGAGAGGAGCCTCACCCCAGAAAGCAGACACCCTCTCCAGCCCCACAGCAGCAGCGCATCCCAGGGAACGGCGGGCGGGCTGGGGGCGGGGAACCCAGGCCAGAAGGGGCAGGCGTGACCCCAGGCCCCAGCCTGGTCCAGAGGGGCCAGCCTGCAGCCCCGGGCGGGGAGGGGTGAGGGGTGAGTAAGCAGCCGGAGCTGGAATTCTGACTCAGGGGCTGGCCTCGAATCCTCCGCCCGCCCGGGCCCTCACCCCGCCCTTGCTCCAGGAAAAAAAACCAGGGGCCCCCGAATCGGCAAGCGATTTAAGCCTCCCTCGTAAATCACTTCGCCCTGAAAAAATATATTTATTATTCTTAGCATTTTACGCATTATTTGCAGAGTGGAGGGTATTAGAAATTTCAAAACAGCCCAGCGAGAGGCAGGACTGAGCCGAGGAGACAGACTGGAAACTCGCGGAGTCCGGAAACAGATACGCGAAGTTTCCTTATCTTTGGGCTGCAGATGTCCGGATAGGAAACTCCGGCAGGAGATCCGAAAGGGCATTTTTTTTAAATCACTCAAATGAAAATACACAGTATAGGTGACTCCATGGAAAAATAATAAAGGGCAGGTTTTTTTTGGTGGTTGGTGTGTGTGTTTTATTTAAATAACCACGAGGAGACTGTGTGTTGGGAAGCCAGGGAGAGCAGCCCCGGGCTACAGGGAACATGACTTCACGGCCCTATTTTTAAAAGTTTACCAGAGGCCAGGGGACAGGACCTGCGCCCCTGGATGCTCTGCTCCGGTGGTGGTGTTGGGGAGGAATCCCTGAAGGTACCAGGCGGGCTGCCCAGGGGAAAGCTGGCCTGGAAAGAATCTAGCCTGAAAAGCCGGGTTGCCCCAACTGCCAAGCAAGTGCTTCTCGTGAAAAAAGATTGCCAGCTCCTGCAGTTGAAGGCTTGTTTTTTGTGTGTAATTAAGTGCGGGCTCGGCCCAGGTCGATGCTCCGGCCCCAGGGGCTCCCCCACCGCCGGCCCCCCGCTGCTCCTACCAGCCTGCGCTTGGGCTTGATGAGCGGCCGGTTCTGCCCGTTCATCTTGTGGTAGAGGCCGCAGGCGTTGCAGAGGTAGTGGCCGGTGCCGTCCCGCCGCCACAGAGGGGTGGCCGTGGCCCCGCAGTTCACGCACTCCCGGCCTTCTGCAAGGGGACGGGGACACAGGGTCACGCGGGCCAGGCTGCTGCAGGGGCCGGCGGACTCTGAGTTCCAGCCGGGCTGCAGAGGGACCAGGAGGTGGGATTCAGAGGGCAGCTTTCGGCGGGAGGGCAGCGCGCCCTGGGGATTCTGCTCAGGGCACCAGCTCGAGCCGGGCCGGAGGCTGGGCCGCCTGAGTCCCTCTCCTCTCCGCCCGTCCTCTCTCCCCAGCTGCGTCTGCCTCTCCTGGGTCCCTGTCCCAGGCCCTCAGATTCTGCTCTCTGTCCCCCGTCCTCGGTCACTTCTGTCTCTCTCCCCAGCCTCCCTTGCCTTCCGCCGAGGCACTGGACTGGGATGGAAGTTGCTGCTGTTTCAAACGAAGTAAATAATCAGCCCTTTCGTTTTTAGGCTGAGTGGGCTGAGTGACCTTGCGGGGCGGCTCTTGGTGGTGCTATTTTGTTTTGTTGTGAAAAGACCATCTGGAATTTGAATAGAATGTAAAACCAATTTGAGAGAAAGAACTACTTAAAAGGCCAGCGAGCTGGTCGGACAGGGCTCCCCAACATAGGACCCAAGTGGACACGGGCGGCGGCCTCAGTGAGAGCTGACCCTACACGTTTCTCCCCACGTTCTTTAAATCAGCAGCCCACACGGGCAGGAACGTGTGACTTCTGGACTCTGGAGCAAAGAGTGGTCTTGAAGGGAAGGAGGTGAGGACGGCGGGAGCCCCACAGCAGCCTCGGTCTGCTCCCTGGCCGGCGTCTCCAGCCAGTCCCCGAGGAGGCCGGGCAGAGGCAGCCCCTGAGCCCCGAGCAGGGAGGGAGAGGGAGGGACACGACAGGGGTCAGGGAACGCTGGTCCCCGGAATTTGGCCTGGTCGGGGGGACTCTCCCGAGGAGACTGGGAGCCGTGAGATCCCTGGTCGAGGGGCAGGTCTAGATTCCTTAAGGGTCTGGAGCCCCGAGGAGGGCAGAGGGCCCCCAGCGCGGCCCCGACGTCCGAGCCACCACGCCGCGCTCCCTACACCCAGCGTTCTCTCTCACACAGTCCTGAGAATGTTCGCTTCAGACTCAGGGACGGGATGGGGGACCCCCAGGCGGGCAGTGGCCCACCTTGGAGGGGAGGGTAAGGAATGGGAACAGGAAGCAAACTCTGGGGCCACCAGGAGCACCTAGGAAGGTCTGCGGGCGCCTTCTCCCCAGTTCTGGGGACTCAAAGATCGGTTGGGGGCCATCAGGAACGGACTCCAGCCACCCCCGGATCGGAGAGACCCGGCCGCCCCCTCGCCTGGGTCTCAGCCCCCTCCTACCGAAGCGCAAGCCCTCCCCACTCCAGGGAGGCGCTGGGCCCTCGCCTCACCTGAGCAGGAGCGGGCCTTGCTCCTCTGCTTCGGGGTGAAGCTGGAGGCCGGGCCACCCAGGAAGCCTCCGGGGTGGAAGAGCCCACTGCTGTAGTCGTGGGCGGCAGCTGGCACATAGGAGGGGTAGGTGGGGATGGGGTGGTGAGTGGCAGGCTGGGTGCCCATGGTGGCCAGGCTCGGACGCAGGGGGCTGCCGCCTTCCATCTTCATGCTCTCGCCCAGCGGCACCTGGTACTTGATGCCATCCTTGTCGTCCCCCCGGGGGGCGGCGCCCCCCCCTGCCGAGGAGGAGGCCGGCGAGGCGGCGCCGGTGGTGCTAGGGTCCGGAGACACTTCCTTGGGAGGCGTGGGCGGGAAGCCGAAGAGGTGGGTGCCCGAGTGGGCCGCTGTGGGGGTCAGGGAGGCCACCGAGCCGCCGCCGCCCCCGCCCCCGGCCCCGGCCCCTGGGTACACAGACAGGGGCCCCCCGGGGCCTCCGGCGGCCGAGGGGTGCAGGGGTGTCTTGGAGAATGGGCTCACGGTCCAGGGGTTGTGGTGGTGCGCGGCGGCCGCGGAGAGGGCGGCCTTGCCCCCGTCCAGCCAGGGCAGCGCTGGGCTGTGCAGCAAGTGTGGCCGGCACATCTGGCCTCCGGTCAGGCGGGCTGCGGGCAGAGCGGGTGTCAGGGTGCGCGGGGGGGGGGGCAGGACGCCCCTCGACCACGACCCCTCCTCAGAGACAACCGGAAACATGACACCCCAGCCGGCAGTTCACCAGGCACGTCAGTCCCTGAAGGACGAGTGGCACGGAAGGAGACCCTGGACGAGACTGGAGGGGGCCCTCCCCCGCAGACCAGCTGGGAACAGGCAGAAGCCCCAGGGGCCCCGGAGTCTCCCCAAGATGCCGCTGCCCGCTCCTTTCCCACCCCGATTTCTCAGCGGCCCCATTGCTGCGGACCCCACATCCGGGAAGCAGGCAGCGGGCCTCCCCGCGTCCCGCGCCGGGCGCTCGGCGTCCGGGCTCCTGGTCCCCCTCGGGCCCGGGGCTCACCGTGCGCCGGGCTGTAGGAGACGCGCGCGCGCGCGTGGGCCGGGTTGGCATAGTAGGGGTTGCCCTGCGAGTCGAGGTGGTTGAAGAAGACGTCCACCTCGTCGGGCGGCAGCAGCTGCGCCGGCTCCATGTAGCTGTGCGGCAGGCCCGCGTGGTGCGAGTCGGGGTGCTGCGCGTTCAGCACGGCGGGGTGCGCCATCCAGCGCGGCTGCTCGGGAGCCACCTCCATGGCTGGCAGCGGAGGCGCGGGGTCTGCGCGGAGGCGGTAGCGGCGCGCCTGCACGACGGAGGGGGCGTGAGGGGGGCCGTGAGGGGCGCCGCCGCGGCTGGACACCCCCAAGCCCTCCGTGAGGCGTCCCGCGCGCCGCTGCGCCCCAGCCGAGCTCAGCCGCGGACCAGTCCCGGGTGGGAGGAAAGCCCAGAGCTCAAAACGAAAGGAGGGGCGCGGGGAGCCGGCTCAGCCACGCACGCTCACACGGTGACTCGGGTACCCAGAGGCA
The DNA here is from genome assembly GCA_006410635.1 of Cephalophus harveyi. Taxonomy (NCBI): domain Eukaryota; kingdom Metazoa; phylum Chordata; class Mammalia; order Artiodactyla; family Bovidae; genus Cephalophus; species Cephalophus harveyi. The sequence goes on along the minus strand of SJYT01066745.1, from coordinate 83,789 downwards.
CACACTTCTGCGCACGGGGTCACACGCGGGGACAAAACCTCGGCACCAGTGACCCCAACGCACGTAGAGAGCCGCACTTTAGTTAGCCCCCATCTCGCCCCGCACCATGCCACCCCGCACCATCCCTGTGCATAAACACTCTAAAAAGTTAAAGCTCGGCGCCCGGGGGGCCCCCCGCGGGGCGCACGATGCTGGCGACAATCAAAACTACTCTTGGCGCTGACCTCGCCCCCCCCGCCCCAGATAGACACACACACACGCACGCAGCCCCACGGGCCAAGCGCCAGCCCCACGCGCGCTCCCCGGCGACACAAGCCGAACTTCTCACCGAGGCTCCGCACAGCGGCCACCCGCGACCCGGCCCCCGCAGTGACCTCTCGGAGCCCGGCGCGCCCCAGGAACTCCCGCCCGCTCTCGCAGCCCGAACTTACAGAGACAGTGGCGCGGGCGGGGCGCGGCCTCGGCGCGGGCGGCGCGGGCTCGGGGACGGCGCGTCCGGCGGGCCGGAGGGGCTCACGGGGTGCGAGCGGGGGGCAGCGCGCGCCTCGGCCTCGGGCCCGCCCGGCTCCGGCCGCTCCGCATCGTCCGACCGCGCTGGCGCCAGCTCGCGGCTCCGGCACAGACATGAAGCGGGGGCCGCGCGCGCCTAAGAAGCGCGCGCCAGCCAATCAGCGCCGCGCGCCGCCCAGCCTCCGCCCCCCATTGGCCGGCCCGTGGCTCCGGGCCTCGGACTCCGGACGCGCCCGCGGGCCGCCCCCCGCGCCCGCCCGCCCTCTCCCGGCGGCCCCTGCTGCCGACGCCCCCCTCCCCAGGACCCGCGCCCCGCGGCGGGCTGCTGCGCCCCTTTCTCCGGGCCCGCGTGGTCCCCCTGCCCTCCGGGCCCTCCTCCCAGTAACTAACCTCCAACCGGGCCCCATCCCCAGAAGCCTGGGCCGCGCACCCTCTGGGCGTTCGGTGTCCTCTCCAGGGGACCCCAGTCCGTCCACTCTCCCGGACCCCGCTCCTTTACCACTGAGCGTGGCCACGGTGGTCCACCTACCTCCCCAGGCCGTTCCGGCCCCCAACGGGCGCTCTGGCCAGACCGGGGCCAGGGGGTCGGAGGACAGCTGCGGGTCAGGAGCAGCGAGGGGCAGGAACTCCAGGGCCCCCCGTGGGCACCTGGGCCTCGGGCGAGAGGCCGCTTAGGACCGCTGGACCCGCTGGAGGTGGCCTGGCTGGGGCTCCGGGGAGGGGGAGGGGGCGCCCCCTTCCCGGGCGTGGCCTTCGCAGACCGAAGGGCCGAACTGCCTGGGGCGAGGCCATGCAGACCCGGACTGGCGCCGGCGCCGGCTCGAAGGAGACGCCTCGGGGCGGGAGGAGGCATTTTCTTCCTGGGGGGTGGGGTGGGGGGGGTC